>CM039609.1:8408649-8589580 GCA_022457205.1 Saccharum spontaneum | reverse complement strand
AGACCACCAGCCGATGCAAGCCACGTGTCCCTGGAACTCATCACGTGGCCAGGCTGAGGAACGGTTCACGCTGCTTCCTTCCCTGCACATAGGCTCCTAGACAATGAGGCCGTGTGGCTCCGGCTTGGCAGTTGATAGTGAGACACGTGTCAACATACAACTGGTGGTCTGCACGCTGCCTCGGCGCATGCAGCTAGGCTGCATCTAATTTTTTTCCGCGAGATCGTCTTCGTGTCTCAGAGGTCGTGAGGTGACCAGTGCAGCATGTATGCTTCATATCACCTCTATCTCTCTCTACCTATCTCACATCAACTTGTTGCAATCTACTAGTCTATCTCTGCATCTTCTCCGAACTAGCTCAATTGGTTAGATTCTTTGTAGTGCAACTTGTTTTGGGTTTAAATCCCTGAATTTATTCTAAGATTTAATGGCTCTATTCTTGTAGTGGTAGCTTGCCAGAGTTAGGGTTTGTGGCTTTGAGGATTTCCCACGCAAGGGACAAGGGTTTTCAGGGAGGCCGCTGAGCCGTTGGTTCAAATGGCAATGAGGTTAAATGGTCAGAAAGGTTGATTATTGTGCGCTACAGGTGGTGGGTGGGCTGCACAAACTAGGGGCCCGTTTGAATCCTATGGGATTCTATTATCCAGATTCTAGAATCCAGATTTCTAAAATCCAGATTCTGGATACTAAAAATCCCTACCTGTTTGGATATTGGGATTCTTTCTACGGATTATAGGTACTCAAATCATCTTTCTACAAAATGCCCTCAACCTTTACATATCCTGGTTTACATATCCTGGATTATAGGCAGGGGCAGATTTGTCTTCTGGCATTTGACGATGGGAACTATCCCGAAATATCAAGGGTTCGGTGGATTGTGAGATTATGGAAAACCAGCGCCGAGATAATTCTAAACCCTACCAGAATCCTACCCGTCTGGAGTCCGTGGAGATTTTTTTAATCTCCTTTTGAGCTATCCGGTGGAACCAGACGGGGCCTAGATGACATGAGAAAAACTCATGTTGTAGCTAAAGACGAAGAGCTTGTCAGAGTTAGGGTTTAGGTTTCCATGTAGGGGAGGGGAGGGGTGGTGGGTTTACATAGCGACTGGTCTTACAAGAAGTTTCAGAGGAGGCTGCTGGGCCAACGGTTCAGGCAGCAATGGGGTTGGATGGTAGGAAACACTAACTAGGTGCTATAGGTGGCGGGGGTGTCAAATGGAGAGGGAGATGATGACGACCGGCTTAGTGTTAGCGGTCTGCCGAAGCTAGCAAGAGGTGATAGAGGATAGGGGCGGCGCTCACCTCAAAGTTAGGAAAAATGCTAGGGTTAGTGACGGAGGTGATCGCTGTTGATGATCATCGAGGGTTGTTGGTGTTTTTCAACCGACTAGTGAATTTATACATGTGTTGCGCTGCTCTAGAAAGACGATGGTAGCACTCAAAGACACAAGGAATTATACTGGTTCAGGTCGAAGCCCTACGTCCAGTCTCAGAGAGGGTTCGAGTTTGTGTTCCTCGGTTGAATACTCTGAACCTCTTACAACAGGGTGTGTAAGCTATGGGAAAGAGGTAGGAGGAGTGAGGTGAACGAATGCCCGAATAAAGTCTCGAGAGTTTGTCCCCATGGATGGGAGGCCTGGTCGCCCTTATATAGAGTCCGGGGGCCAGGTTACATATGGAGAGAGGGGTTCTCCCGGCCAAGTGGTCGTGAGCTCGAGGGAGGGAGAAGCAAGTAAGCTTGTCTTGCAAGCAAGCCCATCTTGTCTTGGTGTCATCGCACGTCCTGGTATGGTCTTCGTCGTGGTATTGATCCAACGTTGTGGTGTGGCGTGGCGTGATGCTACAGTGCCAGTCGTGACGGCACTGTTGGCACGATGGTGGCTCACCAACTATCCTGTGCGACGTGGTCTTGCCGTTGTAACAACCCGGTGTTACGCATGCATTTACCACCTGCAAAACATGAGCATAAGCATTGTTAGGCATCCATTAGCATCGCATGAAATAATGATTGAAACATTACTATGAAACGTGAATGTTGCATACACTTGTTAGATTGTTTTTGCCCTAATTATGCTAGCTAAATCAACAAACATTGTTTGGTGATAAATGCAAATCACTTAGAAATATTTATCATGCAATTTGGAGCAAAGTTTGTATTCAAACTTTTGGCAAAATATGCTTTTAAAAATATTCTTGAAAATAGTAAAAAACCCTTCATATTTAGCTTTTACATCCCAATTCAAAATCTATGCAGAATTTTTAGTTGGTCCCTAAAGCAAAGTTGTAGAGGATTAAATTCTAAGCAACATTCATTTTTTGGGCCATTTCCAGAAAATGTCATTTTCCTGCTCAAAATGTTAATTGAAGCTGTTATTTGAATTTTTTTTGAAAATAGAAATTGTAAAAATCCTTTTTCTCACCTTACTAGCCCGCGCCTTCCTTTCCGATCCACTGGCCGAAGCCAGCCCAGCTCGCTCCACCCCGCCTCCTTCCTTGTCCCGCGTGCGGACGCACGCGCCCGCCTTCCCCGCCTGCCCGGCTGCCATGCTGAAAGGTCTTGATGGCTAGAGGGGGGGTGAATAGCCTTTTAAAAAATTCTACAAAGACAAGCTAAACAAGTTTATCAATATAACAAATAGCGAGATGCGGGTTTTGCTTAGCCTATGGGGTGTTTGCAAGCCACCTATCCAATTCACAATTCTAGTATATTAGCACTCAACCGCACAAGTCAAACCGAGAAGGAAACTACAACTAGCAAGCTACACAAAAGAGCTACTCTAGCAAAGTAACTAAGAAATTAATACAAGAGAGAGTTAGAAGGGTATCACCGAGGGGCGAAGTATTGAGCCAACCAAACAATATGATCAAGAAATGAATTCCACAATACACAACCACCGGGATCGGTCAATTACAATAAGAATGATGACACAAAGATTTATCCCGAGGTTCACGTGCTTGCCGGCACGCTAGTCCCCGTTGTGTCCCTCTTCACCACGTGGTTCGGTGGCTAATCGGTCACACACCGAGCCTCTCAAAGGGCGCCACAAGAACCTACCAAATGGCAAAAGGTTGCAATGACACGAGCAATTTACTAATGTTGCCTTTGGCGCTACGCCGAGGTAGGCACAAACCCCTCACAATCACCGGAGGTGGCCAAGAACAATCACCAACACTTGCCAACTCCTCCAAGCTGCTCCAAACCGTCTAGGTGGCGGCAACCACCAAGAGAAACAAGAATCCCACAGCAAATCAACCACCAAGTGCCAACTAGATGCAATCTCACAATGCAAATGCACTTGGATCACTCAATCTCACTTCGAATATGCAAACAAGCAAGAGAGATGAGTGGGAGGAGAGTTGCTTAGCTCAAAGTGCTCACAAGTATGTCAAAATGTCCAAGAGAGAGAGCCTTGAGCCGGCCAACGAGTATTTATAGGCGTACCCCTTCGAATATAGCCGTTAGAAACTTGATTCAGCAGCAGTCGCGCTGACCGGACGCGCTGGTCGCGTGGACCGGACGCGCCGATCGCGCAACGGCTCTTTTTCGAAACGCCGACCGGACGCGCTGGTCGCAACGACCGGACGCGCTGGTCACGACCGGACGCACCGGTCCCGTGACTGACCAGACGCGCTGGTCAAGCCAGAACAGCGCACAACGAAATAGTGACCGGACGCGCTGGTGAACTGACCGGACGCCACAGTGCCAGCGTCCAGTTGGAGTCCAGTAAGCTCCCTGATCGACCGGACGCGTCCGGTCGACAATGACCGGACGCGCTGAGCGTCCGATCAGATAACCGAGAAACACGCAAGAGCTGAACACTGACCGGACGTGTCCGGTCACACAGTGACCGCGTCTGGTCCAGCGTCCGGTCACCACTATGACCTCCGTTCGCTTCTGTTTGATTTCCGTTTGATTTCCGACTTCCGGCGTAGTAGAAAATAGTCGTTTCAACTCCTCGAAAACGCCTGAATCCCGCCTCGCAAGCTCGGCGGGAGGGAGAGAGGACCCCAAACCCTCTCTACCGCTCAAACTCCACCGCCTTCGCAAACGTGCTAACATCACCAAGTGATCATCACCATGTGCAAGTGTGTTAGCATTTTCACAATCATTTTTTCAAGGCGTTATTAGTTCTATCCAAATGCATATGACATGAAATGCACACCTAGAGGCACTTAGGAGTTCAATAGCCGCGTCATTCCCCTCTTTATAGTACGGCTATCTATCCTATAATGTAACCACACCCACCAGGTGTCTTGGTTACTAAAACACAACCCTTAAGCATATACCTTTGCCTTGATCACGTAGGGTTGCGTCCAAATTCAAGTGTGGCCATCATGATCACCATGTCCATCTTGCCACCAACCTTGAATGTACTAATCCTCATATGCTACATACAACTTAGGCATAGGATTAGTACTTAGGCATTGTCACTAATTACCAACACCAAACATAGGACTTTCACACGCGGCGCCCGTACACCAGCGGCAAGGGGCGGTGCCCGCTCCGACCGGCCGTGCGACCTTCAAGAGCCGACCATCTGCACCTAGCGCTCCACTCCTCATGCCCCTGTCTCCCTTCTTCATCGCTCACAGCAGCGACAGCGCGCGCGCCGCTCACCGCCACCGCACGTCGAGCCGCTCACCGGAATTGGCTCTCCCGGCCACTGTAGCTCGCCGTCGGCCACTACACCGTGCCACAAGCACCACTTCACCATACCGCACCCGTTGCTCGCATCGGCATGTCGCGGTAAGCCCTCACGCCGACGCAATGGCTCGCCGGAGTTCGGGCAGTGCTCACCGTCGTGCACTGCTCTGTGGAGCTCGCCCCTCCGCTCCACCCCTCGTTTTTCTTTCGCGCGCACCAGCACCACACCACCTCACCTCACCGGTGCACGTGAGCCCTTCCCGCGCCCTAACTCGGCCGGAGACGGCTCACCGCCGAGGAGCAGCTCCGCCGCTCCGCCATTGGCGACGGCGAGCCTCTTCCTGAGCTCCTCCGGCCTCGCTGCTTGCACCAACATGTCCGCCTTGGCACGGTGGTCACGGTGGTGGTGACCTCGTCGCCGACGACCTCGCCGTCGTCGAGATCCCGCGAACCCGCCGCCGCCTCTGCCTCTTCCCGCTGACGGGTGGGGTCGGATTCCCCCGCGGGCCTGCCTGTCTGCCTCTCCTCGCGCGCGCATGTGCACAACCCTAGGTGTACTTAGCATTTCCGATCGGTTGGGTTTAAAATGATTTTGAAAATGGATTCCAGAAAATGAGAAAAGGCTTCCAAAATGCATATCTTGAGATTTATGGCTCCAAAAATTGTGAAACAAATTTTGGTAGACTTCTTAGGAATAGATCTATGGTTTAAAAATATTGCATGTTGGATTTGTGATACTTTTCTGTGGAGCTTTATTTAATTATTGAAATTGCTATTTTCTTGAGAAATGCATAATAAATAATAGAAAGCTCAGAAAAATATGATTCCAATTTTGTTAATCTTCTTTAGTGATGTACTTTACATGAAAAATATATGTCATGCATGTTCTGTAGAAAAATTATGATGTGTAGTTCAAGTGCTTTTATTTTCTGATTTTTGTTATTTTTCTAGAGAGAAAAATATGTATAAAACATGGGCCTGAGAATTTTTATACTGTGCTTATATACTAAGTAGAACATAGAAAAAATGCTAAATCTGTTGTTTAATACATTTCATAAAACAAAGTATTTTCATGCTCATATTTAGGCCCTAGCTTGTCATTTTTGTGTAGGCTATTTCACTTATCCAAATGCCATGAGAATTTTATGGTACTCTAATTAGAGTAGTACTATGCCATGGTAATTTTCTAAGATTTTTCTATGCTACCAAAATAGATGTTGCTATTCAAACCTAATGATAATTGGGGTTTAATTAAATCTTGCCTTATGCGTGCTTAGGGAATTAGTGAACCTTTGGTGTATCTTTGAAGCATTTTAACCTGATGTTGTGACTTAGCATGTTAGTACAGTGGTTGTAGTATTAGTGTGGCAGTACTTATGTGTGGCTACATGATAGTAGTAGAAAAGAATGCAATAGATGCCATGTACTTATAGTACATGTTCTTGGATGATGTTGACTATCTTGTATGAGAATTTTACTATACTCTACCCATTAAAGCATATTCATTGTGTGCATTTCATCTGATACACCTTTTGCATAAGCACTTACGCACCTGCATCATACAGAATCGCAAACAGATAATCTAGTCGTCGTACCCGAGGAGCCCAAGGAGCAGCTCGAGGTGCAGCATCAGAAGGTGCCTGAGGCCGACGAGGAGGACGTTGAGGAGCTTCCGGAGTGCCCCGATCACCGTCCGAGTTCCTTCGAGAGAGGTAAGTCCCGGAGCATTTTCTCTCTCGGTTTGTAAATATTTAATTAATGCTTTACTTTAATTGATGCATTACGTTCAGGAGTTGTCTGCAACCGTTGCTGCATTATACCTTGTTTACCTTTGTATACTATATCCTTGTTACCCTGGTATCCGCAGTCGAGTCAATGCTTAGCTGGCTTAGACCAGTAGAAGTCGGGTGATTTCCTGTTACCTGCGAGCTATAGGTGGTTACCTGGATCTGCTTGGATAATTATGTCATCATGGGATAACTAAGTGTTAATTTGAAGTTGAGACCGGACGGAGACTTACAGGGTTTCAGATTGTAGTGTTTTTCGTCTGTGTCTATTAAGGACCGACCGTTGTTGGGCCTCGGGTCATGTTGAACGCATGCCTCACATTTAGCTGGCCGAATAACGTACCTTTCGACCGCGAAGCTGAGAGATTATTCAGGCCGAGTGGATTGCCCGCAGCGCACTGTACCGGAGAAGGTGTGGTAGGACACGGGGGCGCGATAATAAGACCAAAAGGCAGTCGCCCGGCCCCCGGGTACATGTGGTTCATGGCGAACTCGAGATTTTTCCTGGATAGTTGACTCGGTGATCAATATCTCACTTTAGCGGGTGAGTGAGGTTTGTATGATGAATAAATTACTACTTGGTTAATAATCGATTCGAATCGCCATCGTTCACTGGATAGTGAACACTTGACTTGAGTTACTTCATCGTAGTAATGTTGATGGAACATTTGGACAATTATAATGGATATGATATTATAGAAGTTGTTATTGATCATTGGTTATCATTATTTGCTTAATCACATGCTTGCTCTAGTATAGGTGCAAATGTAGTCGACAGGTTAATAATGATTAACTTGACATAATGTTTTTGGAAAAGGTTTTTGAAATGCTAAAAATGTCTTTTTGCAAATGAGTCAGCTATACCACTATAAAGGCCTTCATAATCCTTGGTGTCACTTTATTTTTAGTTATATCGGGTAAGTCTAACTGAGTACCTTCTCGTACTCAGGGTTTGTTCCCACTTGTTGTAGATGGGTAGATGTATTACGACTACTGTATCAACTGTATCCTGCGATGGGTGATGCTTAGGACTATGGGAAATGGTCATTCCTTACGTCTCATCTAATGCTTTTGTTGGAGATGATCATCAGCTAGCACTGTACTTCGAACTCCGTGTGAGTGTGTGTGGATTTGAACAAATTGCTGCCGCTACTTTCTATTTGAACTCGGTTTGTAATAACTATGTTTAAACTTCGATGTATCTGTGATGCAAACTTTTATGTAATATGTGACGGTGACCGCTAAACTTATTACGATCTTGGCTGGTATGCGAGTTGGTTTAAAATTCTTCGTGATTTCACGGACTACCGAGTTATACGGGCTTAAGTTTGCTAAATCGTCTGCTCCGGCGGGTGATTTTCTTACTTAATTTCGTATAATTGGTCGGTTCTGTTACAGTCATGGCCTTCGTCATCATCTCCTGTTCTCCTGGTGGCGTTGTAGCGTAAGCGCTGGAGCAGATAGCCGCTCTCAGGTCGTTGATCGCCTTTGCTTGCCATGATACCAGTGGCCTCGACCCTGGTCGGCGAGGTCGAGGCCCTGGTGGCGGGTGGGGCCATATGCCCGTATTATCGGGCTGGGTTTGGACGGTGGGGTGCCATACCGATCATCATCGCTTGACGGTGTTGTCTTATCCGTGTAGGGATGGCGTCTGCCCCCGAGATGGCTGTCCTCTCAGTCCTAGCAGTGTGAATGGAGTGTGCCTATCCCTGTTAGGGCATGCGTACTTGACCGTGTCCTCTCTCTCCTTGTCCCTCCCCGGGGGTGGAGACGAATGAGAGGTCGTGCACAGCCGCGTAGCGTGCGGTGGAAGGAGATGAAGAGGTCGTGGTTGACCACTCGCCTCAGTGTGTTTCCCGGGTCCCGTGTGGCTCAAATGGGCCACGATTGCTGGGCTACTCAAGAGGCTAACTAATCGGTACCTGAGATACCCGGGCTATGCGGGAGCCACCTGAGGTTGGTAGCCCGGCAACACCAGGGAAGCGTACATGTGGTGTGGTGTAGAAGATTAGGAAGAAAAATGCAGGGCGAAATGGTAAGAAAAGGAGAGATGAGGCTGATTCATTTAAAGCTGGATCTAATACATACTCCAATAGGTTTTCACGCGTGCATGCTTCCTCTGATAAAGTTATATTCCCTCTGTCACAAAAGCGCTACCCATCTTTGCATCATTAGATGTCAAAACTTTTTTAGTCTGATCAACCATTTATGAAAAATTACTAATATTTCTAATGTATAATAAGTCCTGTTAGATTGATCCTGGAATTTATTGACACACCCAACAAATAATGTTGATAATATTTTCTATACAAGTAGTGTTACCTTAAAAAACTTTGATTCATCGAGAAATGAGACGTGTAGTTTTTTTTTAGACTGAGGGAGTATGTATTTGTAAGCAATACATGCTCTGGTTTTCACCCTTTGTTGTTTTCAATATGCAACGTTTTTTTTTAAAAAAAAATCATAGAATATTTCTCAAAGACAAGCCTAACTATATAACTTTCATGTCAGAGATCGACCCAACGGCAAGGTTTTCAAAAACGCTTCAAATTTTGTAGAGTTTGAATGGTACAGAATTAGGCATAGGACCGCAACAAAGAAAGAACGGAACTGTGCAATTTCTTTCTGAAGTTAAATTTCTGCCGGGTCCTGATTGCTCGAAATTGCATATGCATGCATGTTACGTTAATGATTCAATGTTTTTGGGTAGATAGGCTAAAGATATCAGGCCACAGGATTGTGCGCATTGGCCCTGGCTTAGCTGAAAATATGTATCATAACGTGGCCGTGTTGGTTCTGGAAATAAAATGCAACGCAAGCTTTTGTACATGCAGTATGGGCTGCACGCGGCATGTGGGCACCAAATTAAAAGGTGTGTAGATGCATGGCCAATGTCTTGGTTCGATGTGCAGTCTTGGATATGGTTAGCAAAAGGAGCCTTCATGTATGTTACCTGATAACACGTTCTTCTCCACACTTTGTCGTCCTGGTCGGTGGACCGCCATGACAAAATTCATAGCTTTCCTTTGGTTACATGAGGTGCTTGCATGGTTCAGGAGGGGAAGAAGATGCTCTTGTCATTGTCATTTGCTCTCCCTCCGTTCAAAAATGAGGTGTTTTAGTTTGGTCTTAAATTAAACTTTTCTCATTTTAGCCAAATTTGTAGAAGAAATATATTGAGATTTATAAACCAGATAAAAGCTTTACCAAGATTATTTTTTTCGCGAGTATGTCCTTGTGACACATATTTCATTAAGCAAAAGCAGAGTTTGATCGGTTACAACATCCCCGAGTAATCCATAGATTACCGTGGAAGGATGGAAGCCAACACGACCCGAATAAACCTAACTTAAATTACATTACATAAAAGTTATACAATCAATTGGGCAGGTGCCAACGAGAATAGCAAGAGCACGCGAAGTGCGGCCCTTTTTGCGAAGTCGAGCAGGCCCTAGAATGACCGCTGAAAGTCTGCCACTACATGGTTGTCTGACGGCTGTGAGATGGTGGGTTCCCACTTGGAAACAAGCACCTTTTGCGCTTGAAGGGTGGTGTTAGGGGCCCAAGAGGCACACTTTGCCGCTAGACACGTGCTCTGGCGGATGGTGACCGACGACGGAGAGCGACGGGTTCGACGTCGAGGTGGCGCCTTAAGGATGGGAGTCTTCAGCGGGGCGAAGACGTACCTAGCAAACTCCCTGGCGAGGGCGGAAGGAGAAGTCGGCATAGAGGTAGGTGGCTGATCATCACCATCCACCCCCGGCGCCTCAGCATCCGTGAAGCTGAGATCAATCAACCGTGGTGGCGAACGGGTGTCTGCCACCAATGCATGAACCTCTGGAGAGACCGTAGTCAGAGCTGATGGGCGCCCAAGCACTGAAGCACCCACTGATTGACTGACGACAAGCGAGGCAACGAGGTAGCGAGCTCATCGAGCATCGGGTCGACCCAAACGGGAGGCCCAGCACCCTCGCACAGCGCCATCGCAAGCGGATCAGACTTTTGGGAGCAGCGTGCGGCAGTAGAAGTAAAGACGTTGCCAGTCGTGGCAATGTTGATCTCCCTCGGCAGCTTGCTCCGGTGCCACCGACGGCGATGACGGAATACATTGGTGCCCCCCATAGCCACCTGCGCGGCTCCGTCAAATACCACCATGTGGCGCGTGCAGGGAGGGTCGTGACCGCCACCCTTGCCTCCGACGCCGTCGACGTAGCACGCCTGGGCCACTTGCAGTCCCTAGCGAGGTGACGGTAGCCGTGACACGCAGATAACGCCGTGGAAACTGGCAGGTCGCTACTTGGTGTGAGTAGGAAAGGCAATTGAAACATCTGCCATGTAGCTCTGCCGGGATCTTTTGGGCCTGCGGAAGCTGCTTCTCGGTCGAGGCGGTCGTAGGTCGTGTCTCCTGCCGTTGGGCAATCTCACGCCATCCATTAGCGTTGGGGGTGGAGACCCGTCCGCGCCTGCCGCGGCCCTCCACTGGCCGAGCAGGTAGGCCGTGCACCAGCTGTGGACGCGGCCGTCTGCGACTGCGCCGTCTTCGTCCATGTCCCTATCGTCCCGTGCCCGCTCCTCCACGACCTGAAACCACAGTAGAGCAAGTCTAGGCGTGCGGCGGGGACGCATCTACCAGCTTCACTGGTCGACAGACAACATCCAGGTAGGTTGTCAGGTGGTCCTCGTCGGACTCCTCGCCATCGTCGTCCGCCCACCAACGACGCTTTGTGCGCCCTCCCGAAAGCGGGTAGAACGGAGTCGCGTTCGGCGAGAGCATGGATTCCGGCGTCAGCGACGGCTGTGACGGAAAGGGGATGTGTGGAGGCGCTATAGAGTTGCATCCCGCGGAGGTGGTCTCAACGCTGGGGTTGTCGATGGCAGACGCAAGGGCGACCTCAGAGGACGCGGACCCAGAAGCGGCCCGCACGGCTCGAGGTCCATCTCCGTCGGGACTTGTCGGCGCCGTCTGCTGCAGCAGCGGCATGCAGGGCGCCGCGGGAGTCGCCGTGGCCGTCGGTGACCGCTGCGCATAGGGCTCACCGTCCTCTTGGCCGTTGACGTACGTGTCGGCATCCGCCGAAGGTGGCCGAGATGGACACGACGGACGCTGCGTCGATGGCGCCGCTGCGGACGCGTGCCCACCAGATCCGGCACTCACGCACTTCCCAAGGGCGACCATGGCCGCGGCGGCGGCGGCAGCGGGGACGGGGACGGGGACGGGACCCTCAACGAGGCAACTGCGGTGGGGTTGGGGGAGGTGGAGGGGAAGGGAGGGAGGGGCACCGGTGCCGCGGCGCCGCCGGTGGCTGCGTTGGGGAGATCGAGGCCGTCGGGCTAGGGTTGGCCTCCACAGACCCAGCATCCCGAAACTGCAAGCTGGCTTCCGCGGGAACAGTGGGGGAGGTGGAGGGGGAGAGGGAGGGGGGCGGGATCGGGGCCTTTAGCGTTGGGCGGGTCGGGGGTTGAGGACACGGGGAAAAATCCAATGCATTACCAAGATTATGTTATGGTAGATTTAATAGAACTAACTTAATATTCTACGTGCTGGTCTCTCTTGTTTTAATAAACAAGGCCAAAGCTACAAAGTTTGACTTAATACAAAACTAAAACACCTTACATTTTAGAATAGAGAATGGAATTATGTTCATGAAACAAACTCACCATAATCATGTGTGAATCAGCACACTAAGAGAATCTTGCCACACTTTTTTACTTGCCTAAGTTTAATTACTAACCAAACACTTGTCAGCTTGATCAAACTTATCTAGGGTGAAGTATGGCTGGCAACCAAACATCCTCTTGCTAGCGTTGTTGACTGCATGCCAATTTCTTTTACAGATTGCACTATAGTTGTCAGGGATCAGTTATGTGTACATACGAGAAAAATCTAGAGCAGAACAATGATTATCTTTTGCAAAAATTATTTGTGTAGTGGTAGAACGTCTCATGGTAAGTGGTTGCGATCCCAAGCGACACAATCATGGTACGGTCATGCTTTGTTCCTAGCTATATATGCTTTTTTTAATGCCATCCTCCTTAGCTACATGTGTGTGTGTGTGTTTTTTTGTTGAGAGGAGCATGCTAACCCGAGCTAGGCCCTTCATCATCGTGGTAGTGTCTGGGCCGAAGTGGATGCTATGGGTTGTTTCATCTCCTAATGTACCCACGCGGCCCAGTATAAAGGTGAACATATGTAAGCCCGCCTACCAGTTTGCACAGCCCAGCCTAATTTTGCAAGTTCTAGTGCACGGCCCAGTTGGCTCAGGGAACGTACTGTTTTTTTATGCTTGTGATCCGTTCCAAATTATAAGTCATTCTGAGAATCTTATTGAGTCAAAACTTTTCAAGTTTAACCAAAACTATAGAGAACACTATAATGATTTGTGACATCAAATAGGTATACAATGAAAATATAAGTAAAGAAGAATCTAATGGTACTTAGTTGACATCATAAATGTTATTATCTTATCAAATAAATTTGGTCAATCTTGAGATGTTTTAACTCTCTAAGATTCTTAAAATGACTTATAATTTGAAATGGAGGGAGTATGTCCATCACACAAATCAAACATATCCACTACTGCTTTACTAGGGATGGTATATAGATAGTAACAATCTCTAAATACGTCACAGAGACTCCGTCATGGATTACAAAGTTTCTTTTCTTGTGCTGTAGTATAGGTACAGTAGTGTACTGTAGTATGGGTACATAAGAAGACCGTCGTGGATCAGTACTCCCGAGACTGACAGGATCACCTCACCGGAGGTAACAACGACAAATTTGGTTAAATTCATCGGCTTGGGTGAGATACTAGTAGCAATCACATGTGACGGAAATGAGTTAGTAAAAGGAAGGCCACACAAGGTGAAATGGTTATTTTACCCTTAGCACCGTCAAGTGCCAAAAACGGACGAAAGACCGTAGAAGAAAGAGAATTTCGTTTTAGGGCTATACAGATAAGTTAAAAAAAGATCATAGAAGGAAAATGCATTTTTTCCAAAGCCATAGAGGTAAATCTATACCTAATATTTAATCGTGAAAATTTCTGCACTATTTTTGTTTCCGCTCAAATCTGTCTGCCAGCCGCTCAAATCTGTCTGCCGTCTGCCAAGAAGTCCAGCCAGGTTACGTGGAGGCATCTGCTCAAATCTGTCTGCCAGAGTCCAGCCAGGTTACGTGGAGGCATGGCACGACAACCAAACAGATTGGAAGGCTTGCACGGCAACCACGGCAACCATAATCCTATTCGTATGTATTTGAATCGAGTCTGGCTGAGTTTGGACGGCAACCGAGACTTATTCGTTTGGCACGGCAACCAAAACAGAATTGGACGAGAGGCTTTACTGGCGGGAGAAGTCCTTTACGGACTCTTAACTGGCGGAAGATAGGCGGGAGAAGTGAAGTCCTTTACGGACTCTTACTTTTTTTTTTCTCGAACCAGAAACAAAAACGAATTACTCCAACTTCCTATATCTTATCTATATATTCAAGATCCCTCTCTTGGCTGATTTCACAAAACCAAAAGTTTCGGCGACAACAACCTCCAGCAGAGCCGAGTCCTATTGACAACAATTGTTGTTACCGGCAAGAAGCTGGACGAGGGTTAGATTGAAAGCCCAAGTTTGGTTTTGGTAATTAATGACACCAAGTTGCTAATGCCACGTGTTCAGTGTTTTGCGCTAGGCATAAGCAACACATGTGATGAAAGTGTATGTGGCAAGGAGTAGTGGCCATAAGATCACAAAGAAGTGGTGCATGGACATGAAATGTCGATCATGGTGGAGATGCACATAAAATGATGGACATGATGATCAAGTGGAGGAGAAGGATCTAAGAGCGCAAGGCAAAGGTATAACCCTAGGGTTTTCCTTTTGCCGGTCTAAGATGAGTAGAGAAGTGATTGACCGGGTTTAGGATACATAGCCGACTATCAAGAGGGGAAATCACGGTTAGCTCGGGAATCAAGTGCCACTAGATCAATGTCTTGAGCATATGCATTAGGATCTAGTTGAGAGCTAACATAACGCCTTGGAAAACGTTTGTGAAATGCTAACACACATGCACATGGTGATTTACACTTGGAAGTGTTAGCACATTTACGAAGGCGGTGGTGTTTGAACGGTAGTAAGGGGTTTGGGGTTCGCTCTCCCTCCCGCCGAGCGTGCGAGCGCGGGATTCAGGCGTTTTCGAGGAAATGAAATGCCTATTTTCTATTGCGCCGGAGACGAGAAAAAGTGGCGGAAGTCCGAAATGGTTTTCACTGAAAAACAGTGATCGGACGCTGCACCGGACGCGGTCTCGGTTTGACCGGACGCGTCCGGTCAGTTCAACGCGGCGCGGGCACTAGGGTTTGTGACCGGACGCTGGTCTGGCCTGACCAGCGCGTCCGGTCAGTTCACCTGAGCGCAGAAGTAGAGCGCGCGACCGGCGCGTCCGGTCCCTCACGGAACCGGAGCGTCCGGTCAGGCGTCCAGAGGAGCGCTCGTCGGGTGCTTACTGGAACGCGACCGGACGCTGGCACTGTCGCGTCCGGTCAGACGCTGGGGCGCGTCCGGTCAGGGCAACGGCTAGTTCTGACGCGCACTGTTCACGGTTGTCTGGTAGTGACCGGACGCGTCCGGTCACCCTGACCGGAGCGTCCGGTCAGCGCGATTTCAACTGTGTCGTCCGTAACGGCTAGCTGCGTACCCCTTCGCTATAAATAGAGGATGTCCGGGGTTTGAGGGTAACTCTTGCACATTTTGAGACCTAGAGACATCCTTTGAGCTAGAGAACAACCCTCTCCACTCATCTCTTTGCATAGTTGCATATCTTGAGTGAGATTGAGTGAGATTCAAGTGCATTGCTTGAGAGTTGCATTCTAGAGGCACTTGATCTTCGAGTTGCTGCGGATTTCTTGTTACTCTTCCGTGTTTCCCGACACGGTAGACGGCTTGGAGCAGCGGAGGTGATTGAGCTCGCAATTGGAGATTGTTGGAGCCCTCACCAAGTGTTGTAAGGGGTTCTTGATCCTTCCCCGCGGGAGTTCGCAAATTGGATACTCTAGTGGAGCTCGTGGCTTGGAGGATCCCCATCTTGTGTGCGGTTGTGCGGCGCCCGCCGAGGGCTCGACTCTTGATAGTCGATTAGCTCGCGAACCGACAAGTGGGTGCATCGCCACAACGAGGAGTAGCTTGCCGGGAAGCAAGTGAACCTCGGTAAAAAAATATTGTGTCATCTCTTTGCCGAGGATTTCTCTTGTGGTTGATAATTGTGATTGATTCTTCAAGTGCATTACTTCTCTACATCGTTGGTATAAGAATCAAGTCACTTACTCTTTACTTTCTTGTACTAGTTCTTTTGTAGTTTGCTTAGCGTAGCTTTTATCTCATAGGAGTAAGTAGCTTAGTGACTTAGCCTTGTTGGTGTGTATTAGAGATCATAGCCTTGCTTCTCTAGAATTGTATAGGTGGCTTGCATAGTGTAGTTGAGCTAGTGCTAGAATTAGCTTAGCCATCTTTTATTCTAACGTGTTTGTTTAGTGAAGCTTGTAGAATTTTAAATAGGCTATTCACCCCCCTCTAGCCATTTGGACCTTACAAGTGGTATCAGAGCCGAGGCACCGTTTATTTGAGGCTTAACAACCTACGGTGAAGAAGAAATGGCTCAATTAAGTTTGCACATCAACAACACCAAGAAGGCACCTCACTTTGATGGCACAAATTATGCATATTGGAAGGTTAAGATGACCGCACACCTCAAGTCAATCAATAGAGAAGTGTGGAAGGTCACCGAAACAAAATTTGAGGTTGCTAATCCGGAAGCACCTACACCGGTGGAAGAGAAGAAGCTCCAATGCAATGACATTGCAATTAGTGCTCTTCATGAGGCATTAGATGATAAGACATTTGAGCAAGTGAAGAACATAGAAGTTGCATATGATGCTTGGGCCAAGCTTGAAGAAATATTTGAGGGCACCGAAGGCACAAAGACCGCTAAAGCATATATCTTGCAAGAAAAATTTTCAAGCTTCAAGATACAAGATGATGAAAGTGTACCGGAAATGTTTCATTGATTGCAAGTCATTGTCAATGAGCTCAAGGCACTTGGTGAGGAGGTCAAGGACAACCAATTCTCTATGAAGTTCTTGAGAAGCTTGCCCAAGAGATTTGATACATTGATCACCGTGCTAGTGAGGACTACATTGAAGGATTCAACTCCTCAACAAGTATTTCAAGAAGTGATGACCGATGATTCATATAGAGAAGATGATGAGAAAGAGGAGTTGGTCAAAAAGAAGAAGAAGGAAAGTGAGAAGAAGGATGATGAGAAGAAGAAGAGTGTGGCATTCAAAGCCACCACATCCAAGGGCAAATCCAAGATTGAATCGTCAAGTGATGAAGACTCAAGCTCTTGTGATAGTGATGACATTGATGAGAAGATGGCTCTCTTTGTCAAGCAATTTGGCAAATTCATGAAGAAGAAAGGCTTCCGTGGAAGAAGGAGGAAGAACTCATCCAAGAAGAATGAGCATACCATGAGATGCTTTAGATGCCATAGCAAGGACCATCTCATTGCAAAGTGTCCTTATGATAGTGATGATGAAGATGCTATCAAGAAAGAGAGGAAAAAGCAAAAGAAGAAGCAAGAAAAGAAGGAGAGCTCTCATAAGAAGAAGAATGATTCTCATATTGCTACATGGGATAGTGATGATTCCTCAAGTGATGATGAGGATGACAACAAGAGCAAGAAGAAGGGACATGCTAGCATTGCCTTCCAAGAGAAGGTCTCTCTCTTCGACACTCCATCGTGCTTCATGGCTAAGGCTGCTAAGGTATCATCCGATGATGAGAGTGATCATGATAATGCTAGTGATAGTGATAGTGATGAAGAAGAATTCACTAAAGATGAACTAATCACTATGCTAGAAGATTGCACTCAACATTTTAAAGAATCTAGAAAGGAGTGCAAGAGCTTGCTTAAGGATAAGAAAAACCTTATGCAAGAACTTGATGAGCTTAGGGCATCTTATGAGAGTCTAAAGGTAGACCATAAGAAGCTTCAAACGTCTCACACTAAGCTTGAAGAAGCTCATTCCTCTCTAGTTGAAAAATGTGAAAACATGCCAACTAATGTTGAGAAAGCTAAAACTTGCAACATAGGCATATCATGTGATATAATTGATGAATCTTTACATAAGCCTATTGTTGTTGCTCCCACTAATCCTTCATGTAGCTCATCTACATCATCCTCATCTAGTAGTGATGGTTTCACTTGTGACTCCACACTTATAGTTGAGAATGTAAATCTCAAGAAGGAGGTAAAAGAGCTCAATCACACCTTAGCTAAGGCTTATGGTGGTGAGGACCACTTGCTCATGTGCTTGGGTAGCCAAAGAGCTTCTCTCTACAAAGAGGCATTGGGCTATAACCCCAAGAAAGGCAAGGCCGCTTTTGCTCCTCACAAGACTCGTTTTGTGAAGAACAATGGTAGCTATTGCAAAAGTTGCAAGCAAGTTGGTCACATAGAGCAACATTGCATGAACAAGAAATCCAATGCTAATGTATCCTCAATTAAGTTTGATTATTTCTATATACTTACCAAGGGTACAAATGGTGTTCATGCTAAGTTTATTGGTGCACCATGGATGGGCTCAAAGAAGAAAGCCATTTGTGTATCAAAGAGCTTGGTCACTAACCTTGGAGGACCCAAACAAGTTTAGGTACCTAAAAAGAATTGATCTTATCTGGTAGGTCAATTACAAAGCCGGAGGAAGGCATTGGGTGCTTGATAGTGGGTGCACTCAACATATGACCGGGGATTCATGTATGTTCAAATCAATTGATACAAGTCAAAATGGTGGTTTTGATGCTATCACTTTTGGCAACAACAAGAAAGGCAAAGTCAAGGGGCTTGGTAAAATTGCTATCTCAAATGACATGAGCATATCAAATGTGTTGCTAGTTGAGAGCTTGGATTTCAACCTTTTGTCGGTGGCACAACTTTGTGATCTTGGCTTCAAGTGTATATTTGGTAGTGATGATGTTGAAGTAATTAGTGTTGATGGATCAAATTTGATATTCAAAGGATTTAGACATGGTAGCTTGTACTTGGTTGACTTCAATGATAGTGAGACACAATTGACATCATGCTTGCTTAGCAAATCTAGTATGGGATGGTTGTGGCATAGAAGGCTTGGTCATGTTGGAATGAAACAATTGAACAAACTTTTGAGGCATGACTTAGTTAGAGGCTTGAAGGATGTCACCTTTGAGAAGGATAAACCTTGTAGTGCTTGTCAAGCCGGCAAACAAGTTGGAAATACACATCCTAGTAAGAGTGAAATGAGCACATCAAAGGCATTTGAGTTATTGCACATGGACTTGTTTGGGCCAACAACATACACTAGCATTGGTGGCAATAAGTATGGTTTTATGATTGTTGATGACTACACTAGATACACTTGGGTGTTCTTTCTCTATGACAAGAGTGATGTACATGATCTATTCAAATCTTTTGTCAAGAGAGTGCAAAATAAGTTTGAGACTACCATCAAGAAGATTAGAAGTGACAATGGTAGTGAGTTCAAGAACACAAGAATTGAGAAACTATGTGATGATCTTGGTATTAGACATCAATTCTCTCCAACATACACTCCTCAATCCAATGGTGTAGTTGAAAGAAAGAATAGAACTTTCATTGACATGGCTAGATCAATGCTTAGTGAATACAATGTGAGTCATTCATTTTGGAGTGAAGCTATCAACACGGCTTGCTATTGTAGTAACCGTCTTTATTGCCATGGGAAGCTTGGGAAGACACCATATGAGCTATTGAATGGAAGAAAGCCCAACATTACATACTTTAGAGTGTTTGGTTGCAAATGCTATATTCTCAAGAAAGGCACTAGATTGAGCAAGTTTGAAAAGAAATGTGATGAAGGATTCTTACTTGGTTATTCTACCACAAGCAAAGCATATAGAGTTTGGAATCTCACAAATGGCACCTTGGAAGAAGTTCATGATGTTGAGTTCGATGAAACCCAAGGATCTCAAAATGAAGCTCAAAACCTTGATGATGTGAGAGGAGACCAATTGGTAAATGCAATAAAGAACATGGACATTGGTGATGTTAGGCCAAAGCAAGTTGATGATGATGATATTCATGTGATCAACCAAAGTGTACACATTGATACAAATCAAGCAAGCTCTAGTGGTACTCATGATGAAGCTCAAGATCAAGGTCAAACAAGTGGAAGCAATCAACTCCCAATACTCCAACCTACTAGCATTGCAAGAGATCATCCATTGGACCAAATCATTGGTGGAATTCAAAGTGGTGTTCAAACTAGATCAAGATTAGCATCTTTTTATGAGCACTACTTATTTGTGTCACTTGAAGAACCTAAGAAAATAGAAGATGCCTTGAAGGATTCCGATTGGGCAAATGTCATGCATGAAGAGCTAAACAACTTCACTAGAAATCAAGTTTGGGAACTTGTTGAAAGGCCGAAGCACTACAATGTGATTGGTACTAAGTGGGTCTTTAGAAACAAGCAAGATCAATATGGCATGGTTGTAAGAAACAAAGCAAGATTAGTAGCACAAGGATACACTCAAGTTGAGGGTCTTGATTTTGGAGAGACATATGCACCGGTTGCAAGATTGGAGGCTATTAGAATCTTATTAGCATATGCTTGTGCACACAACATCAAGCTCTATCAAATGGATGTCAAGAGTGCATTTCTCAATGGTTACATCAATGAAGAAGTTTATGTTGAGCAACCTCCCGGTTTTGAAAATGACAAGAAGCCCAACCATGTTTACAAGCTCAAGAAGGCATTGTATGGTTTGAAGCAAGCACCTAGAGCATGGTATGAGAGATTGAGGGACTTTCTTCTCTCTAAAGGGTTCAAGATGGGAAAGGTTGACACCACTCTCTTCACCAAGAAGTTTGGAAATGACTTGTTTGTGTTGCAAATCTATGTGGATGATATCATTTTTGGATCAACCAATCAAGACTTTTGTGAAGAGTTTGGAAAAATGATGGCAAATGAGTTTGAGATGTCTATGATTGGAGAGCTTAGTTACTTCCTTGGACTTCAAATCAAGCAAATGAAGAATGGCACTTTTGTAAGTCAAGGCAAGTACATCAAGGACATGATCAAGAAGTTTGGATTGCAAGATGCTAAGCCAATGAGTACACCAATGGGCACAAATGATCAATTGGGTGGTGATGCTAGTGGCAACATGGTAGATCAAAAGCAATACCGGTCTATGATTGGAAGTTTGCTCTATGTCACCGCTTCTAGGCCGGATGTGATGTTTAGTGTATGCAAGTGTGCAAGATATCAAGCTTCACCTAGAGAAAGTCACTTGAAAGCAACCAAGAGGATATTGAGATATCTTAAGGACACTCATGATGTTGGATTATGGTTTCCAAAGGGGTCTAATTTTGAGTTGATTGGATATTCGGACTCCGACTATGGTGGATGCAAAATTGATAGAATGAGCACAAGTGGCACTTGTCAATTGCTTGGAAGGTCTCTTGTTTCATGGTCATCAAAGAAACAAAATAGTGTTGCACTATCTACCGTCGAGGCCGAATACATTAGTGCCGGTAGTTGTTGTGCACAATTGCTTTGGATGAAGGCCACTTTGAATGACTTTGGAATCAAATTCAAGAATGTGCCTTTGTTTTGTGATAATGAGAGTGCTATCAAGATGACTCAAAATCCGATTCAACATTTAAGAACAAAGCACATTGACATAAGGCATCACTTCATAAGAGACCATCAACAAAAGGGTGATATTAGCATTGAGAGCATTGGCACCGAAGATCAACTAGCCGACATATTCACAAAGCCACTTGATGAGAAAAGGTTTTACAAGTTGAAGAATGAATTGAACATACTTGACTTCTCCAACTTAAAATGAGTGCACCCCCACATTCTTATATGACATGCCTCTCCTCCGACATAGCAAGGTAAAGTTATTTGGCATATCATCCATACTTTGCTAAGGACATGTTTAGAACATATAGACATATTTGCATGACAAATAGGCTCATTCATGAAAATCAAATGAGTTTAATGTATATATGGTACCACTATTGCTTCTATGTTTTGATTGATCTAGTGGTAGCATATGACATGTTTGTGGGCTTGCAAACCTAGTGTTGAATCTAGAAAATGAGCTCATGATGTGTAATTCAACATGGTCAAGATAACCCTTATACTTTATGAGGTGTGAAGAAGCTGGTCCTTGGATCAAACCGAATTACATATTCTAGGCAAGTGATCTGGATTGAACAATAATTTGGACTCCCTCATATTAATTAACTTAACTCTCACTAAAATTGGCACCTTTTTGGTGATTGTTGACAAAGGGGGAGAGAAAAGTCACAAAGATAGAAAAGTCACAAAGAGATAAATAGTTAAGTTGCAAAGGAGGAGAAAGTTATTGTAAGGGGAAGAGTATGACTTTGGAAAGGGATCAATTAAAATTGAGCACACAAGTAGGGAGAGCAAGCTCATGAATTATTTGTTGCATTTGTATGTGCATTAACATGATGAATTGTTGCATTGCAAAGCTTAAATTCATATTCATGATTATACGGTGATTGCTAGAAATAGAACTTGAATGATGATTTGTTGAGAATAGCTTTACAATTCGAATCTAGACACCCTTTGCTTTTAATGTTGATCTCACGGGGTACTTTAGTGTTTGTAATCTTTGCAAGTGATATATTACAAGTGGTGTCTAGCTACATCGATGCTAAGGATGGTATATAAAGGCAACTCCGTTTGGTATCACGCTTCAAAGGTCCATTCTATATACCTTAGCATCAATTTGATAGTAGTAACTCTCCCAAAATTTAAATTCATACATATGTGTACAATTGAACCAAACTCATGGAAGCACATATGTAGGGGGAGCTAATACTATCGAAATTGAAAATTGATTTCATTTCATATCTTTGTGATGGTTGTCATCAATTACCAAAAAGGGGGAGATTGAAAGCCCAAGTTTGGTTTTGGTAATTAATGACACCAAGTTGCTAATGCCACGTGTTAAGTGTTTTGAGCTAGGCATAAGCAACACATGTGATGAAAGTGTATGTAGCAAGGAGTAGTGGCCATAAGATCACAAAGAAGTGGTGCATGGACATGAAATGTCGATCATGGTGGAGATGCACATAAAATGATGGACATGATGATCAAGTGGAGGAGAAGGATCTAAGAGCGCAAGGCAAAGGTATAACCCTAGGGTTTTCCTTTTGCCGGTCTAAGATGAGTAGAGAAGTGATTGACCGGGTTTAGGATACATAGCCGACTATCAAGAGGGGAAATCACGGTTAGCTCGGGAATCAAGTGCCACTAGATCAATGTCTTGAGCATATGCATTAGGATCTAGTTGAGAGCTAACATAACGCCTTGGAAAACGTTTGTGAAATGCTAACACACATGCACATGGTGATTTACACTTGGAAGTGTTAGCACATTTACGAAGGCGGTGGTGTTTGAACGGTAGTAAGGGGTTTGGGGTTCGCTCTCCCTCCCGCCGAGCGTGCGAGCGCGGGATTCAGGCGTTTTCGAGGAAATGAAATGCCTATTTTCTATTGCGCCGGAGACGAGAAAAAGTGGCGGAAGTCCGAAATGGTTTTCACTGAAAAACAGTGATCGGACGCTGCACCGGACGCGGTCTCGGTTTGACCGGACGCGTCCGGTCAGTTCAACGCGGCGCGGGCACTAGGGTTTGTGACCGGACGCTGGTCTGGCCTGACCAGCGCGTCCGGTCAGTTCACCTGAGCGCAGAAGTAGAGCGCGCGACCGGCACGTCCGGTCCCTCACGGAACCGGAGCGTCCGGTCAGGCGTCCAAAGGAGCGGAGTGCTGATCGGACGCGCGGCGCGTCCGGTCACGTGTGATCGGACGCGTCCGGTCTCGTCGGGTGCTTACTGGAACGCGACCGGACGCTGGCACTGTCGCGTCCGGTCAGACGCTGGGGCGCGTCCGGTCAGGGCAACGGCTAGTTCTGACGCGCACTGTTCACGGTTGTCTGGTAGTGACCGGACGCGTCCGGTCACCCTGACCGGAGCGTCCGGTCAGCGCGATTTCAACTGTGTCGTCCGTAACGGCTAGCTGCGTACCCCTTCGCTATAAATAGAGGATGTCCGGGGTTTGAGGGTAACTCTTGCACATTTTGAGACCTAGAGACATCCTTTGAGCTAGAGAACAACCCCCTCCACTCATCTCTTTGCATAGTTGCATATCTTGAGTGAGATTGAGTGAGATTCAAGTGCATTGCTTGAGAGTTGCATTCTAGAGGCACTTGATTTTCGAGTTGCTGCGGATTTCTTGTTACTCTTCCGTGTTTCCCGACACGGTAGACGGCTTGGAGCAGCGGAGGTGATTGAGCTCGCAATTGGAGATTGTTGGAGCCCTCACCAAGTGTTGTAAGGGGTTCTTGATCCTTCCCCGCGGGAGTTCGCAAATTGGATACTCTAGTGGAGCTCGTGGCTTGGAGGATCCCCATCTTGTGTGCGGTTGTGCGGCGCCCGCCGAGGGCTCGACTCTTGATAGTCAATTAGCTCGCGAACCGACAAGTGGGTGCATCGCCACAACGAGGAGTAGCTTGCCGGGAAGCAAGTGAACCTCGGTAAAAAAATATTGTGTCATCTCTTTGCCGAGGATTTCTCTTGTGGTTGATAATTGTGATTGATTCTTCAAGTGCATTACTTCTTTACATCGTTGGTATAAGAATTAAGTCATTTACTCTTTACTTTCTTGTACTAGTTCTTTTTTAGTTTGCTTAGCGTAGCTTTTATCTCATAGGAGTAAGTAGCTTAGTGACTTAGCCTTGTTGATGTGTATTAGAGATCATAACCTTGCTTCTCTAGAATTGTATAGGTGGCTTGCATAGTGTAGTTGAGCTAGTGCTAGAATTAGCTTAGCCATCTTTTATTCTAACGTGTTTGTTTAGTGAAGCTTGTAGAATTTTAAATAGGCTATTCACCCCCCCTCTAGCCATTTGGACCTTACATTAGTGCTCAACATGCCCTGCGCTCAAAAAACTGCAGGCAATCTTCATCAGCGCAAAGCTCTTCAAAATCTTCCTCAACGTGCCACTCGACCTCACCGTCCAGTGTGCACACATCGGTCAGGTGTGTACCTGTGTTCCACTCAAAACTCATTACCTTGATCGAATCTAATCTGTTTCATTCAGTTGATAGAACATTGCTGATTTGATATCCCTATTTGAAGTGGGATCTATGTCTATGATGCTTGACACCAATGAATAGGATAAAAACATAATTGCATAAAGCACTTTGAATAGCACTAGGTGGTTTCGGAGGGCAAATATAAAGTTTTTGTAGTTTCAGAATGCAAATATAATAGTTATGCTCCTAGAAAAAACATCCGTAACTTATTATTTGTCCTAAAGAAATATCCTAATGAGTAGCTGGTAGTTGTCCTGACAATTTACAAGAGTTTTTAAAATTTTTAGGTTGCTGACTATATGCCTTGACACTTGTATTTTTAAAACAGACAAATGGAGCATGATGTTGGATCAAGCACTTTTGAGAATTTAGATGATCGACCATTAAAGAAAGCAAAGATGAGTGAAGACAAAATAACGGATGAAAAGACAACTGCATCGCCAGCTAGAGAGAAATTCTCTTCAGATTATGAATTGATAGATAAGCAAATAAGAGAAGAAAAAAAGGTGGATGATGATGAACAACCAAAGGAACAAAAACAAAACAATGCTGGTAATACGTATGACTATCTACCACAAGGTATTTTAAAAATTTAAATTTCTATTTGTTCTTTTTCATGTATAATTTTGATTACAGTACCGAGGATATAAAGCTAATCCATATTGAATTATATATGTAGATTATTCATTGACCGATCTAGACTTATGTGCTCACATAATAATTGCGGAATCTTCGAAAGACGATATACTGGTGAAGATTGATGAAATATTTGTGAAACAACATCAATTATTGTGTCTCCTAGAACAAGACAAATGGTTAGACGATGATGTGAGTACAA
Organism: Saccharum spontaneum; assembly: GCA_022457205.1. Lineage (NCBI taxonomy): Eukaryota > Viridiplantae > Streptophyta > Magnoliopsida > Poales > Poaceae > Saccharum > Saccharum spontaneum. Next base: position 8,564,110 of record CM039609.1, on the reverse strand, counting down.
CTAATAATTATTCATTTTACATTCAGTCTTATAATTTATTTAATGTATTTCAAATTTTTTTTAGGTGATCAGTGCTTACATATGTTGTATAAGGGATCAAGTACAACAGCAAAATATGGATGATTCTAACATATATTTTGAAAACCCCTTTATTACTAGACTGATTACAAGAGATGCCAACAATGGTATAACTAAAGATGAAAATTTTATTACTGAGATTGTTAAAAACTATCTTGATCATGAAATGGTAACATCTATCTCCAATTTCAAATAATAGAAATAGCATATTCTTAGTTGCTAATTATATATATGTCTGCAACTAATCAATTAACTTGATTATAGATTTTTCTACCAATAAATATCAAAGACTCCCATTGGTATTTAGCTGTTTTGAACGCAAAAAAGACTGAGATTCAAGTACTCGATTCATTGTGTTGGGAATTCAACCGTGCTGACCTTACTATTGTGGTTTGTTTCTATGCTCCAATAACTCAAACTTTTTTTAGACTAATCTGTCAATTGTGTTAAGAACGAATTATGAAAACCTTATTATTTATACAGCTACGAGGACTACAATATCATTTGGACATTATTGAAGGTCAACAAACATTGATTAACAAAAAATGGAAAAATTTACATATTATTGAATGGAAAGTCAAAGAACAACTTCACGAACCACTTCAAAAAGACAGGTAAATATAAAAAAATAAGAAATTATCTGGTTTATTTATGTTGAGTGCTAATGCTAAATTTTATTTAAACTATTCAGTTCATCTTGCGGCCTCTTTTTGCTCAAATTCATGGAATACTGGACTGGTGATGCACTATCTCATCCAATTACACAGGTACATATGTTTTCTTTTGTCATGACTATTTATTCAATATACGTACTGATAAATATTTGTACCATACAGGAAAGTATTAATCTTTTTAGGTACAAATTGGCCGGTATATTGTATTGCTGGAAAACAAACACACCGCCACTGGAGACAAACTTACGAGAAAATAATGAAGAGTCAAATACTGATGGCGTATTGTTATTAGAAACTGCAGATGCTAAAAAAACAAAAGCACTATGCCCAATGTCTACTGAAAATAAATACTACTCACTAATATATGTTATTTCCAAGATGGGTATGCGTGAGTTATTAGGTGGCCTCTGTGACTACATCAAATCAATTGATTGTACAAAAACCTTGGAGTAAGCGCCATCTCACATTGTTAATTCATTTTTTAAAATTGAGTTGTACTAACAGCATGCGTTGTCTTTTCTTTCATTATGCTGGACAGGAAAGTCTGGGTACAAAACTCAAAACCATATACCATTAGCTTGACTCTCAAGAAACTGCAACAAATTCTAAACAATGATATGCCCATGGACATAGAAACTTTTAATTTGGTCGTACGAAAAAATATGTTCGACGACATCCAAATGGTGAAGAATCAGAGAGGAATTATAACAAAGCATTATCTAGAAAATTTTGGGTAAGTTCTTATATTCACTATCTCTCTCTATATATACACACAATAATTCTTTTAATCACCTTATTTAATTATTTTATATGTATAATAGATAATTACGGATTTTGGACGACATCCGGACTTTCGGAAAAAATTAGATGTGGATCGACTAACAGATTCCATTCGTTGCTGGTCTGGTATAAAATATAGTGTTTCATTATGCAAATTGGTAAGAACACTCTCATGTACCTATCAGAACAGTTACTAATAGCTAGCGTATTCTATAATAAAATAAAAATTGACTATTACAGTTCAAAAATATACCTGTGAAAAATAATTTTATATCGTTTCTAAACTTTATCCTATATCAGATTCTTATCCCAACACAAGACGGCGGGGAATTTAGTCTATTCATTCTTGACAAAGAAAATAGAAAAATCAACATTATAGACCCTACACCTCTTGATCCCATGTACCAGTACAACCCGAGTGCAAGATATGTGAAAAAACTTTTATGGATTGCTGAGCACTTACCAAAAGCTATGTCTACTGTATGCCCTGGGTCTAGATGGAATGAAAATATTTTTCTGTGGCGTCAAAAAATGATAGAAGATATTCCAATTTGCAAAAGGTAACCTTTCTTTTGAGATAAAATTATTTGGTACACTGAATAGTACATTTACAAATATATTATTAAATTAAATTTTATATATATAGCAGGGAACTTTCGGGTTATATTGTTTCAATCTTGATGTCAACATGGAAAGGCGAAGAACTAAACTTGCCATCTTTAACGGTAAATATCGCAATAATTCAAACCATTATCGTTTTACACATACATATAACTATATAATACAATAACATTATGGATTCGTTAACTCACAATATTGATTGTACATGCAGGATGGATATGAAATCAGAAAAAAAGTTCTGGGACAACTACTTACATACAAGGATAATGAATGTGAAGACAACATACCTACTGGGGTCCTAGAATTCCTTAAATGTATTAGAAATACAAAAGGTTAACTTTAAAGCATGAATTTCCTGTAAAAATTCTAATGTTTAGTCAACAAAAAAACTTGTCGCATATATTATCATGTGTGCTAAACTATCTACAGATTTCATTGGTTATTGTTCTTTAATATTTGGAAGAAGTAATCGATACTTCACTTCTGCCACAATGAATGAGCGAGAAAATATGACTTTTTAAATGTATGTTATATCCGTAGCAACGCACGAGCATATTTACTAGTATCTCTAATAAAAGAGTCGTGCTGCATTTATCAGGAGTTGCTGGGCCTGGAGGCCCAAAGATGGTGGAGCCCATCAGGACCTTCGCTTGCACGAGACGCTGGAGGTACGAGGCCGACGAAGCTTATTGGGCTCTTTGGGGGATGAAGAAGGCTCGATCGGATATTTCGATTTTATTTTTGTTTTACATTTTTCAAATTCATTTTTTTGGAAATATCATCCCAATAAAAAGATTCGCATAACTCCCCCATCTGTAGAAGAAAGCCGTTCACATCCAGACATCCGTATGGGTTTTTTTGTCGGCTGTCAAAACGCTATCACGGTTGATATTTTGGACGTTAAAATTTCCCTTTTCTAAAATAAAACAAAGTCCAAGTTGGACTCTTGATCGCGTCGAGATGCATTATACTCCCTCCGTCCTAAAATATAAAGTGTTCTAGAAGGTTCCAAATAAATTATAGGATAATTCAAATGACTCAGGTAACCCCTTCTAACTATAGAGAGACTTTGGGGTTGTTTGGTTCATAGCTTTGTCCGCCACACCAAGTCTGTGGCAGCTAAATTGCTACTACAGACTAGTACAAATATTGTGGCACACCAAACTTCAAACAACAGACTTGATAGGTGCAGCAACTTTACCTGTGGGGTGGCTTGTGGTGGCGGGCACCAAGCAACCTCTTTATGCTTACTTATTTGAATCTGATTATAGACACTAATGACATGTACATATGTGATTGAGACTTTAAGAGAATAGGGAGTCATTTCACCTGGAACACCTTATACTTTAAGACAAAATTTAAATATGTCAATGCATTATATTTTAGGACGGAGGGAGTACTATCGTACGTTTTCTATTCCTCTCAAACTGATTCTTCTATTGATTTATTTTAATTAACATTTATTTATGATTGTTTGATGAGAGAGGGTTCCTTATTTGACAATTATTAGAAGTTGGGAGAATGTGGACGGCTCCTTCCTCTGTCACTCGTACCACATTACTTATTTCTGAATAGAATAATTCTGATGATTAGCTGAGTCATCTGGAAGCCATATCGATCTCGTTTTGATGAATGGAACGAGGAAATGTCCTGGGCATATTTATCAACCACTAAACCTTTGTTTATTTATTAATTTATCTCCCTTTGACGTGTTTTCCCCTCACGTCACGTATTATTTTCCTTTTGTGAGTATACTATATGTTCCCATTTCATTTTTCTCTGACGTGGACCTGAACGACGTTGTGGATCAGGTATTGGTCGTATCTACATGTGGCGTTTTTACTAAAAAATGTTTTTCCATTTTTTGAATATATATAAAATATTTGCACGGTCTACAATCGGAGACTTTTTTATATATATTTTAAATTTGTTTTTGCAAACTTTTTCTTACATAAGCAGCAAGAAGTACCTACTAGTCGGTTGAACTAGCGGAATATTGGTTACACCGTTAAATTAGAGGAATTTTCTTCTTCTTCCGATTCAACTAGGGTGTGGTGCCTAGGGTGTGGTGCCTAGCGAGCTTGCGGCGGCCAGGGGCAGGTGCCTGTGCATGAGGACAGAGGAGGCTTAGGGTTGCCTGTGTCAGTGTGGCGTGTCGTGTGGACCGAGTCTTCTATGGCCTGTGGCCTGCGCCCTGCGGCCATTGGGTGGCTGCGGCCTGCAGGCTGAATTTCTGGAAGCGCAGCTCGTTAGGCTTGTGAGCGGCTCGTGGCTGGCTCGGCTTGGTCCAGCCTTACCCCCCGGCAATCATGTGGGATCTCCAAGATGCATCAAAGACCTTAGACCAAATCCCGCTGCCTAGGTCTTTGTGTAGACTATCGATTGTCTGGCATGCTTGGTACGGCCTTCGCTGTCCTACTACGGTGGCACCTATGGTCAGAGAAACATGAAACTCCTAGAAGAACTTATCCATAAACTCCGGTTGAATTAATTTAAAACCAAACTGCGGGGATCTCCCCCCCTATAGTATTTTGCCACAAAAACTTATCTCGGAGAAATCGTGTAAATTGAAAAACACTAGAGAACATGTGCAATTTGAGGGCTCTATCACTGTAGTGAAATCACATCAACCAAGACATTTTAGATTTTTTTTGAGGGGCTGCCTACTTGTTGTGCATGGACTCATAAGTTGGAGTACTTAGATCTATTTTTAAACAATATTAACATGAAGATAAAGATTCCAAGTTGGATAAACTGATGGACTCATTTGGACAATTGAACTCTATAGTAACAGGCTTATGCGACCAATACCGCTTGAAAATTGGTATGACCAGCAAACTAAGAAAATTGTATCTAGATGGCAACCAGATCAATAGCTCTATATTTGAGGAACATTTAGCTAATCTTGCCAATTTGGAGGAACTAACTTCAGCCGTTGCAAAATGGGGCAACATTTTCCTTTGTGGATTGAAGTCCAGAGGGGTGTTAGTTTTCCATGACATTTCTGATGCAAGCATAGTTGATCAATCTCCTAGATTGATTTTGGACTACATTTCCAAACCTTCAAATCTTGAACATCTCTTGTAACCAAATCAGTGGAAAGGCTACCAAGGACACTGGGTTTTACGTCTTCAGCTGCATTGTTTGACCTCAAATCCAACAACCTCACATGAATTCCACCACAGTTGCTGAGGTATTTGGTAGTACTGACATTTCCAAAAAAAATCTTTATCAGGGCCACTACCGCAAAGATCAGAGCTCCATCCCTTACCGAATTTTTACTTTCTGACAATGACATTAGTGGTACAATTCCGAGATATATTTGTCAACTGCAGTTCTTGTCATTATTGGATTTGGCAAACAACCATCTAGTAGGACAACTTCCCCTATATACAGAAGGAACAGAGGCAACGAAAACAGTGATAAGCTTTTGTCCTGAAGGCTTATATAAGAATTTTAGAGAAGACTGATGAGTTGTTTCGATCAGTGGAGTAGCATGACTGAAAGAGCCTACAAGAACATGGCTTCCTGAAATTGCTACAAGATTAGTGACAAGTGTCGTTAAATGCTGCTATTATTTGCAGGAACATGGCGTCATCATGAATCTCAAAATCTGCCGACTTATTATTATTTGGGAGGTGCTAATAGTCTGGTAGGATAAGTGTGTTCATAGGAGTAAGTGTATGAGTGTCTACGTCTGACTTGTGATTCAAATATTAAAAAAGAGAGTCGACGCATAATAATAATGATGCTTAATAGAAGACAAAGCATTGATGACCACTGAATTGTTATTTTAGCTAAGTACGCATTAAGTGAATTATAATGAAGCATTGCACATTTAGTAAAACCTAAAGTTTTATTAAATATGTCATAATATGGTAAGCAAACAACATTAGATGAATCAAAATATTTTCTTATAATTGTGTATTATATGATTTTATTGTGTAGAAGACAACAATAAAGATAAGACATATTTAAATTGTTGTTGGGTTGTTAATATAAATATAGACTAGTATTAAACTATATAGTAATTTAAAAATTATTGTTTGCTTGTAGAAGGAGGCATTGCCCCCCTTTGACTCAGCCCCTGGTCTAATCAGAGACGTCCTGTTCGCTTGAACTTATTAGCCACAGTACAGTATTTTTCTCTCACAACAAATCAGCCAAGAGTACTTTCAGCCGCCAAGCAAACAGGGCACTGATCATAAGGAGGAACAACAGACATGATAGTAGCAGCAATGACTTGATGCCACCAACTAGGCAGCTGCCTTTCACAAAAGTATATAAGCAATAGAATCGTAGAAACATGAGGAGCAAAACAGCCTCCCCTTGCCCACTTCAAAACTTAAATTATGACCTGTTCACTATTATATAGACACACAGAAATAAAATAGGTTAAAATAATAAGATAGGTTAAAACAATTTCAATGTAATGTGGGTTTTTTTTTCTGCATGTCTGTTCATTACAAAAGTCAATGTACAACGAGTGACAAAGGGTAAAGAGCCTAGTTAGCTTATTCAGGGAAACTAACACATGTGCCTCCTAACGCTTAGTTTATCTATTCTAAGAAAAATACATTAGCTTGTATTAAAAATATCATCTACAATAAAACAGGAGAAAAGTTCCTTCACTATTTTTGATCAGACAAATTCAGAGAAAATAAAAACAAACCAATTTAGCTGCAGTTCAGAGTACTATGCCATAGATTCAGTCACAAACTAGAAAAGTGAGCTTTATTTCTAACTATTAGCAAGATCCACGAATGTATTTCTCTCTCTCTCTCAAAAAAAAAGAAAGAAGTACGTTGTAATTTTCATGAATAAATATGGAGATCATGTATATAGCAGTATAGTTCATGAGTTCTTGTTCTGCGAGTAAATGTTTATTAGCTCCGAGAGTATTGATTTCGGAACTTCATGCATGTATGGAGATGAATTGGATGTCGTTGGCCTACTTCATATATACTCTTTATTAAAACCCCATGTTTCGGTACTTTCTTTTAATTTTAAACGGGCATGTACCTGCTTTAGGAAATGGTGCTGTTTCAGTTAATACACCGAGCGACTCAACGGGAACTCGTGATGGGTCTTCTTCACTTAGCTTCAAAATCCCCTCGGGTCCTCCTCATGGTGGCGGATTTCAGGCTGAGAGTAAAAAATTCTCGTCGCTTGTCTCAGGTTAAAGCACAGGTTAAGAGACGGCTCGGGTTTAGGCTCCCTGTGTGCACACAAGTTAAGAGACAACCTTCTCACGGAGCTCGGCTCCTGTGTTTGGATAGGACGGAGGTTCGGAGATTTTCTCGATCTACGTGAGAAAATCTTCTTCTTAAGTCGGAATACCCGGAGACTGTCTAGCCCCCACGGATCAAGTTTTTTTTTCACTCAGCTTCAAAATGGAAACACTCGAGGAGTTTAATGGTCTTCACATTAACCAATCTACTTGTTACAACACACCGGTTCAAACAACATTTATGTTTGAAATATAGGAATGTTTCAAACGAAATTTATGCCGAACACAATCTTTTTTTTTTGAGATTATGCTGAACACAATCTTACTGTTACAATCTCTAAAAAAAATAGATAAGTCATAGACATTCTAAATAAAACAAAGCAGCTTGCCATTAATTCGGTATACTCTAAACATAATTTATAATAATAGCATTAGATGTATTCTGTTTTTTTCGAAATTATCTAGCTTTTTCATTATATTAAATAATCTAAAGTAACCCTAATTATTTATATAAATTACTCACCTATGTCATTATGAAAAATAATATAAAGTATGTCCATCATTTTGCATCTAAAGTAACGTATCCGCCATTATAAAAATTCAGAATAATAATCTAAAGTAATAGTCCTCTATATTTGCATATAAGTTAACTACTAGGAAAAAAATCCAACCTACTCTCCAATGTATATCCTTATAAATTACTCACTTGTACGATGTTAATATTTAGAAAAACTAATTCAAGCTCTACATTGTGATGTGTGTCACTGACCGTCATAGAAACCACGTATATATGTATGTACAAGGTGAACAAACCGATTTTCATCATATTAAAAACAAAGAGAAATTTTCTGCCTCAACTAAATATATATTAAACATGTATACAATATCAAAGAGAGATAAGATAGGCCAATAGGGAGGTGCTGCCCAAATTAATACATGGACATCTAACACTTACATGCTCTGTCTATCCCAAAATAAATGTACATCTCGCTTATCAAGGAATATAGAGAAAATAATATCAATCAATATTTGAAATGATACTTATTGCACATCATAGATATTAGTACTTTTATATAAGTATTTGATCAAATCTTAAAAATTTAGGCTCCTCGATAAATGAGATGTGTATTTGTTTTGGAACGGAGAGAATATAGCGCTAACTTAACAAGATATTTTGCACAAAGACTTTAAGCTTAACAAGAAATTTTTAATTACTCTCTAGCTTAACAAGAAATTTTGCACGAATACTTTAAAGCTTAACAAGAAATTGTTCATTCCTATATGTATAACACGAAATTCCCATGTTTGCAACGGATCGAATACTCAGTGTTACGTAATAGTGCTAAGCATCAGGCACGGCACCCGCCCCTGATGCAGCTACGGAACGCGGACCCTGAACGTCGGCAATGCAAGCTTGCACCGGCCCGGCGGCGAGCCTAGCTAGGGCGAGGAATTAAGCTCGGTCCCGACGTCGTCCTCGGAGGCATGACCATGAGGCACGGCACCGGGAGCTGCGGCGAGGTCGTCGTCATCTGCGGGATGGAGACCACCCCCGGATGAAGACGACGCGCTTGTGCCACCACGACAGCTCCCGGCCGTGTAGAGATGCACCAGGAACGCCACAGGCGAACATCGGAAGCCGAGAGGCGATCTGTGATTGAACGTACACTCACTAACGCTGCTTTGGTGTAGGCGTGTAGCCACGCGGAATAGTGTTCGAACCGAACACGAGAAGCTGCTGATCTATCGAGTCGGATTAGTCCGGGGCTCTGTTTGGAGCCTGTAGCACAGCAGTAATTTTGCAATAGCATGGCACCCAAATCCTAGCCGATGTCAACTTCCTTCGTAGGCACCTCAAATTCTCAATCAGACTCTGTTGACCGCTTCGTTCCCTCACGAGGTGTCCCGTGCAGTGCCGGACTCAGGAGTAGGCAAATTATAGCGGTAATGCTCTCTCGCTTTGTGTCTCGCCCGTGCCGCTCCCGCCTGCGTCGCCTACTTGTTCAGCGCGCTGCAGCCCATGCTTGCGCCGCCCCGCCCTGCCCGCGCCCGCATCACCCGCCCACGCCGCGTGCCCTTGCCCAGACTCGCGCCTCCCGTTGTGGCCACACTCCATCCCGTCTGCCCCTGCACCTACTGAGGTCTGTGCCGCCAACGAGCTCCACATCAGCGACCTCTGCGCCACTCTGTGGCAACGAGTTCCGCGTCGACGAGCCTCCATTCGTCCAAGCAGCAAGAAAATACTACACAGAAAGCACATGTTGCAATAGTATGTCTCAAGTGTTTCATATGTTTCAGAGGTATGTATAAGTGTTGTATATTGATGCTGTAAAAGTAGATCGGGACATTGCACATGTTGTAATGCCTATATACGTATGTTTCAAATGTTTCATCTGTTCTAGACGAATGTTGCAAGTGTTTTATCTGGATGTTGCAAAAGTAGATCTGGATGTTGCATATACTTGCATATTGCAAGCATATGTTTCAAGTGTTTTCAGGTGTTTCATACGCATGTTTGCGAATGTTTCATCTGGATGTTTCATATGTTTGCAATGGTTTTTAAATGTTTTTCAGGCGTTTTCGTAAGTGTTTTAGACGTTTATTTCAAGTGTTTCATTTGTCTTCTTTGGTATGTTACATCTGTTGCATCTGAATGTTTCAAAAGTAGATCGGGTGTTGCACATGGGATATGTGTGGGAAGCGGCCGGTGGCGCAAACGATGTTCGGGACGACGTGGGCAACGTTTGGGGAGGCACAGACCCACTGTTGGTGCGCTCCCTCGCAAGCCCGATGCAATATAAGCTCGTTTGCTCTCTCTGCGCGGCAGCGTCCGGGCATTAGCAAATCCAAAATTTTAGTAGCGAAAAGCACCATAGTCTGCACTCGATCCGCAGAGGGTTGGAAACTTGGAATTAGAAAATTGTAGAGATTATATATATAGAATAAGAATTAGAGAAATACCGGTTACGGTTAGGGTTGGTGCTGCTCCTGCAGTACTGCTGTCAGTCACTGGGGGGGCGCTATGCGGCCTTCGGGGCAGCATGCTGGGGCGCGGGGTCGGGCTCACCGGCACCATCGGCCGCCTGAGCCTTGAGAACTGGGATTTAGACGATATGCAGCACGATGCCTGGATGACTGGAAGATGAAAGTGAGTGTATGCGTTCACAGATGATGTTGAGTGACATTATTAACCTAAGTCCAGGTAGAGATGAGGTTTGTTGGGGGCTAGAGGGCAGACCCACGGGGTATGTCAGGTGGGCCACGGCATACTTGTGGGGCAGCCTTGTACTACTTAGCACTGGATTATAATTCTTAGATAATAAAATCTGCTAATAATCCATTATTGCATCTTGTTAGCCCAGTGGTAAGCCCCTTGCTCTTGTGACCAGGAGGTCGCTAGTTCAGTACTCCACAGCCCGCTTTTGTTGTTTTTATTTTCCATTTTATATTTTTATATTTTCCATTTTATACATTTCTTCTTTAGTAGTTCAATTCTCCGCAGCCCGTATTTGTTGTTTTTATTTTCCATTTTGTAACTTTTATTTTTATATTTTCCATTCTATACATTTTTCCTTTAGCTTTCGTATTTTTATCTCATCTTGTTGTGCCCTGTGAAACCTCAATATTAACAACTACATATATCGCATTTCATCCTTTATTTTCTAGTTTCATGTTGTTGTGCCCCATGAGATAATATACCTCATCCTTTAGTTTTTCTATTTTTTATCCCCTCTTGTTGTGTCCCATGAGACCTCATGTGTCTTTTTTTTCAATTTTTATACCCTCTAGATATTAACTAATTATAAATACTATATTTCATCTTTATTTTACAAATTTCCATCCCATCTGTGAGATACGCCGTGAAATGGAATGGAAAAATTGGTAGCTATGCATGGCATGGAAATTGGTAGCTATGCAGTGGCGGACGCAGAAATTGAAAATTGGGTGTACAGGCTACATATATACACATATAGAACCAAACCACTGTAGCATATGTAAAGCTAAATGTCCATCAATTTAAAGCAAAACAGTACTAGAGCAGAGTACATTAGTACAATTAATTAATACTTGCAATATTTGTGAAGTCTCAACTAATAAAGGAACATTACAAATTTATTCAATGAGATGGCTTTTGGAATCGAGAGATGTTGTCTTCATCAGCAACACGTAGAAAAAGATTGCTTCTCAACGAATGTAACCAAGCAATCATTCAAGTACTGAACCTCAATGCTATTTCTTAGCTTGTTCTTTATGAAGTTCATCACTGAAAATGCTCTTTCAACACTTACAGTCTACCAATCAATTACAAATTTCTAACGACCAATCAAAAATGAACTACTACTGTCTATTGAGGGTTAGATGTCTAGAACACCAACCTGTGGTGGCTCTCAACTTGCTGTTTGAACTGTTGCCGCTGCATTTGCGTGTGGGTCGTGCCGCCTACTAGTGCCGGCTATGCCCCAATGCCGGCCAAATCAAACCCCAGGCCGTGGCGCGGCGCAGGTGGGAAACGAGACTTTTTGGTCGATTGGGAACGGTGAGTCGAAGCAGGCAGAGGGCATCGCTCCTGGTTGGTTGGTTCCCTCTGTGTGTTTGATTCTTGGGCTAGCAGGCCAGCCCAGCTAGATGGTGGACGGGAGGAGGCAACAAATGTGGCCTTTTTACTTTTGCTTGGATCAAATATACAGAGTTTGGTCTACTTATATGTATAATACATGTATATGCATAGTACCTGTAATTTTTTTCTCAAAATTATTGGGTGTATAGTGTACACCCATGTCCACATACTGCGTCCGCCCCTGTAGCTATGTATAGTGTCGTGTCCACTGTACAAAGTCTGCACTTCAACACTAGTGCACCGAGAAGATTAGGCAAATCAGTTGTTAGAGTGTGGTTTGTAGTTTGCCCAACATTAGTATTAGAAGATAACATGTCATGTGAGTTTTTTTTATGAAATTTAATTGATATGGTTTACTGAATTGGAAGTGGTTTTACCGAATTGCATAAGAAAAATTTTGTGCGGCATACCCTGTATTAAAATCCTAGGTCCGCCACCGCTAGAACAATCTAGAAAGTATTCCGCTAGATCTCTATACAAGATGATAACCTTTAGAGGTGTCACAAAGCTTGAATCACCTTTTGACAAAGCTTCGATCTCTATATTCACGGCATGGTTAGTCTCACACACATTAAAACAAAACTCCGATCATCTTCTGACATTCACAGGCGGAGATATATAACCTTTGCATTGGGTTCAAGCGACCCCGATGAATTTCTCGAAATTCTATGAAGAACTATTTTTTATCACTACTTTGACCCCTATTGTGTACTAAGAAAGAACCAAGTAGCCATGGCAGCTGGTTTTGCCCCTGCTACACTCCTCTACCACCTATGCTCCTCTGCTCCAACATAGTATCCCTTCTTCCCCATGGCCGGTGGCCCGCTGCCCATCTCTCTCCTTAGCCATTGCCAGTGGCCTAGTGCCCCTTCTAGATTCCAAATTCAATCCAAGGTACATCGAAGGAACAAAATTTGTATTGTGCCCAATTTCAATACCAAGACTGATTTGATATTGAACCCAATTCAATTCTAGCTAGCACCTCCAATATCTATGGCCTTGTTTTGCAGCACTATTTCAGTAGTACTCTTCAGCTAACGAATAGTGTTTTCCTCTCATAACAAATCAGCATAAACACCAGCATATCAAAACGGACTCTAGAGTAATTGGTAAAAATTTATCAGAACTGAAAAGAGATTATAAAGTATCAAAATGTATTTTGTCGCAAAGAAACGGAGAATAAAGATGATCAACTTTGATTAGCTACGAGTTATAAATTTGTCCATAGGATTTAGGCGGTGGCGCGGTGCAATGCAATAGTGTAAGAAGGTTGGATCACATCAGATGATCACCACTCAGTTGATCAGTTCACGTCGCTTGAGTCTTTTTTGTCCTCCACAATACATGAGGATAGCCAGGAATCATTCCAGCAGCCTGGGTGCATTCCTCTTCAAATTTCACCTTCTCAGGTTACGGCGCCTTTCCTCGCATCAAATAGGTTATCCATTTCATGCTCGTCGTCTCACCTGGACTTCACCAATGCAACAAGGGGATCAGTTTTTCCACGCTGCACTTTTCGGAAAGAGATGGTCATTTACACCCACCGATTCATGTCGCTGAGTGCGTGCTGAAACTCTTTTATAATCGACCTTTTTAACACTAAACTTGGTATCAGTCGTCGTTTTCATGTGATGGCGACGCGAACACCTGAGGAGTTGCACTATCCTATCAGGTTCGTTTATTGTTCATGGCCAAATCTTTTGTTCCCTACAGCCTACAGGTCAAATATATGAAAACATTCGAAGCAGGCAAAGTACAACCGGTTTTCTTCCTACCGAAGAATACAAGGAGCGCACTTTCTATTTCTTTGTGAGGAGCAGTGAGCAGACTTGAAGTAAACAACTAATTAGACTGTATAAACAGAGAGATTATTTTCTTAATGCAGAAAGATACTGTAGGAAAACATAGTAGATCAGCCTGAATGCCTGTTTCAGCAAACCACCTAGTTCAAGTACTTATCATTGTATTTCTCTCTTGTATGTACTGTAACATTCACTACATGGGGCCTGTAAGAATCTCCAAAGCTATATATGCAAACTACTACAAAGTCCAAAAGGCACCCAAAAGAAAGAAAAAGAAACATCAGCTGCATTTGATTGTACACAATCGTTCAAGAGTATCTAGTAGGGTATCTCTGAAGGTGCAACCAACTGCAAAGCGTAGTGCAGTGGAAGTGGCACACATATGCTTGCACTCACTAACTGCCATCAGCACCACTATTGCATTGCCTAAGCAGGCCACAAGATTTGGTCTAAAGAAAAACAAATGCACCCATTGCCCATATATAAAATAAAAAAGGCGATGAACACTTGCCTGAAATGGAACCAAACGACGCTCACCATTCTCCTTTGTCAAATGCAATGCCCGGATCGGATATTATACATAAACCTCTGAAAAGAAGTGTCGGCAAATGGCGCCTACCGCCTACGGGACTGAAATTCTGTGAACCAAATGGATAGAACCTGTGTGCCGTTGCTCTCACTCTCAGGCTGCATTCCACTCTCAGTGTTTTCAGTTGGGTGGTGAATCGATGGCGGTGGAAGAAAACTTTCCTGCAGCCGCCCTCTGCTCCTGAGTGGATAAAGGATTTGATTCTCGCACTGATAGATCGTTTAGGAGACAGAAAGAATGAGTTATCTTGACATCCGGAGATTTCGCTTTTTCTGAAAGCACAAAGCAGGTTCACTAATCAAAGGAAATTTACAGGTTTGTAAGATGCAACCTACTAATGCCACTCTTACGTACGTATAGCAAACGCAATTCTAAAACGTGACAGTATCGATGTGCAGAAAAAATATAATGTCTGTCAGCATCAAACAGGCCATACGTACAAAGAAAATGATAGATGTCTCGTTATATTTTGTTTTGGTATATACATATCAGATGCCACACTCGTTTCCATTTATTAATTGCGACTGATCGAGGTGATAAAGCCATTTGATGTGAACGAGAAATGATTGCAAAAGGAAGTCCACAATGCAAGGTTGAATAAACTAGCTAAAATATTCAGAACTTTTTATCGAAGCATGTACTACAGTGGGTAGCACAAACGAAAATAAAGATGCATGTCTTGGGGGCGAATTATTGCCACCAGCTAGCTGGAGCAACTTTATTTCCATCCCATCAGAAGATAACTTCAATTATGTTCTTCGATCAATCCTCATCACTCAACACAAAGCCTATCTTGAGTTGTTTCTATGGATGAAAAATATTCAGAGAGCAAAAGCACCAGATATATATGGGACTACAGAACAGTGCAGCAAGCATTGGGCACGCAGTGGCATCACATCCGAATTGAAGTAGTGGCAATTCTCCAGTCGTCACTTGTTGATCCTATTTTTTCCTACCTACCACATGAAAGCCTGCCTGCCTTTGCATGCCCTCACCTTCAATATCTTGCACATTTATGTATATACACACACACATTCTTCCAAACAGACAGACATTTCTAGACACACAATGTGGATTGTGGATATATGTAATGTGCAGTGTAGTAAGACAGTGATGCGAGAACGGCAATCCACCCTTTTCCTTTTCCATTTCCATTTCCACGAGCAAATTTTCAGGTGCGGATCGGGGCAGATTTTCCACGAGTCCTTTTAGGCAGCAGAGCTGAAAAGAAAAGGAGAAGAGGAAAAATAAAAGCAGGTGGCTGATCCGTCGACCTCCAGGCACGCGTGCGTGCGTGCGTGCGGTGGATCAGGATCAGGATCAGGAATTCAGGAACATCTCGTCGGCCGGGCTCGACCGTACGTCGCGACACAAGATCGGCATGCGAAAACGACGACGATCCGGGTAATAGATCGTTTCAGAGACATAGAGAATGAGTTATCTTGACATCTGGAGATTTCGCTTTTTCTGAAAGCACAAAGCATGTTCACTAATTAAAGGAAATTTACAGGTTTGTAAGATGCAACCAACTAATGCCACTCTTACGTACGTATTAGCAAAAGCAATTCTAAAACGTGACAGTATTGACGTGCAGAAAAATATAATGTCTGTCAGCATCAAACAGGCCATACGTATACGTATGTACAAGGAAAATGATAGATGTCTCGTTATATTTTGTTTCGATATATACATGTCAGATGTCACACTCGTTTCTATTTATTAATTGCGACTGATCGAGGTGATAAAGCCATTTGATGTGAACGAGAAATGAATCCGAAAGGAAGTCCACAATGCAAGCTTGAAAAAACTAGCTAAAATATTGAGAACCTTTTATCGAAACATGTACTTAAGTGGGTAGCACAAACGAAAATAAAGATGCATGTCTTTGGGGGCGAATTATTGCCACCATCTGGAGCAACTTTATTTCCATCCCATCAAAAGATAACTTCAATTATGTTCTTCGATGAATCCTCATCAGTCATCACCCAACCCAAAGCCTGCTATCTTGAGTTGTTTCTATGGATGAAAAATATCCAGAGAGCAAAAGCACCAGAGATAAAAGCATTGGGTACGCATGCAGTGGCATCACATCCGGATTGAAGTAGTGGCAATTCTCCAGTCACTTCTTGATCCTATTTTTTCCTACCTAACAGATGAAAGGCTGCCTGTCTGTGCATGCCCTCACCTTCAATATCATGCACATTTATATATATAACATATACACACACATTCTTCCAAACAGAGTAACAGACAGACATTTTTAGACACACAATGTGGAATATGTGTAATGTGCGGTGTAGTAAGACAGTGATGCGAGAACGGCAATCCACCCTTTTTCCTTTTCCATTTCCACGAGCAAATTTTCAGGTGCGGATCGGAGCAGATTTTCCACCAGTCCTTTTAGCAGAATCCAACTGAAAAGAAAAGGAGAAGAGAAAAAAAGCAGGTGGCTGATCCATCGATCTCCATGCACGCGTGCGTTCGTGCGTGCGGTGGATCAGGATCAGGAATTCAGGATCATCTCGTCGGCCGGGCTCGACCGTACGTCGGGAAACGATGAGATCCTGGTAATCATCATCATACGCTGGCTACTGCTAGTAGGGTGTAGGGTTCATGGCCGGAGCCGGAGTGGCCGCCGCCGGCGTGCGACCAATGAGCGCTAGCTGCACTAAGGATTTTGGATTTGTGCCGACCGATCTCGGGAGGGGACGCCATTGCACTGCACTGCCCAACGCCTTGTTTAGATACTCAAATTCACCTCTAAATTCCACTATGCAAAAAAAAGATTCCCCATCACATCTAAATATCGACATTTGTATGGAGTATTAAATGTAGATGAAATCAAAAACTAATTGCACAGTTTTGTTTTACTTTGTGAGACGAACATTTTGAGTCTAATTAATCAATATTTGGACAATTATTAGTAAATAAAAACAAAAGTACTATAGTGTTACAGTACCGTACTGTGCAAACTCGGGAGCTCCCGATTCAAGTAAGTAAACAAGGCCTAAGTGGAAATGCAATGCAAAGTGTGCGGAAGGATCGGAGGTACATGCTCATGTGCTTCCTTCTCCGGTTGACTTTGAGAACATGTACATGAGCCTACCTGATGTTGTTGCTCATACGACATGTGTCACGTGTGTAGTCAATGGCCTACTTAGGCTCTCTTTGGCAGGTTCATCCAGATTCGCTACTATTCATGTACAGAAAGGTACTGTATCATGAGCTGGTAAAAGCACTAAGGCTCTGTTCGTTTTATCAGCTATGCAATGTTTTTTCTCACAATAAATCAGCTTTAGTTAGCTCATCAGCCGCAGAAACTGTCAGCCGAACAGCTACCAAAACTCTGGCTCGCTTCAGTTTGTATCTAGTTCATTTTGCTGCAAATGGTTTCAATGGCTTCACGCTACAGTACTCAACAGGGACACTGCAGTGGGATTTGTCAGAGAAACTGAAGCTGTTTTGTGGTCCTCGGAAACACAGTCATGAAAAGGCCTTTGAATATTTGATATTGTTGAAGTATAGGTAAATTATCCACCTCTCTTGATTAGTTTAAGCTTTTAGGTTGAACTAATCAATACATGACTACATGTATATATGACTTATGTAGGGACCAAAATAAAAATGACTATTTTTATTAAAATAAAAGGGCAACTGATTTGGCCTAGATTTTTGCTTTTGGCTTTGATGAACTAATATTGACCGGACGGCGTACTTAAGGTATAGTACATGATAGAGCCCACATGACATGAATCAGTGTCTTTTATGACATTGTACTCCCTCGAATCCAAATTATAAATTGTTTACTCTTTTTTAGATATATAGACTTTCCTATAAATTTAGACATGCATATATTTAGATGTATAACTAAAAAAACTATGTATCTGGAAAAGCTAAAGCGACTTATTTGAGACGGAGGAACTTATTTGGAATGGAGGTAGTAGCAAACAAGGGATTCATTGTTTTTTCTCAACAACATCATCACCTAACTTCAGGGTATGACTCTGGTTTTCACGAGGTTGTGCCCACAGCTTAAGTCAATCGATCGATACTGTGTTGAATTTCCCACAGCATCACAACATTTTCGAAGGCGAGGTCCATAGGATTATATGCATCTATCCTTCCTTCCTTGAGCATATACATTTTTCATCTTTGCAAAGTTAGAATACATATCTCAGCCTTTGTTCTTGTCTATTTCCTTCGGGTTGTATATTTGGTTATATATATAGCACCCACACTTGTTAGATTCTTTTTTCTGTGCTCCCGTCAGCATACGAACAACGTATGTGTCAAAAATAGCAAGTGAGCGAGCCACACCGGATCAGGATCAGTCCTCTCTATGACGTCAGCCAGACACCCCGGCCCAACGCAACGAACTACACCACCGTGCACGCTTCGTCCAGCACCTTGCCGCCGCCGCCGTCGACGTCGAGCCGCCCGCTCTCCTCGGCGTCGTAGCTGGCGTGCACGCTGTAGAGCACGTACACGAGCAGCGCGGCGGCGGAGAAGATGGCGAAGCGGACGTAGGAGGGGCGGTCGAGCGACCCCAGCAGGAAGACGTTGAGGAAGACGGACGCGGCGGGCACCCACGGCATGCCGGGGACGCCCCACAGCTCGGGCACGCGCGCCTGCGGCACCAGCGCCTGGAACGCGGCGACCGCGGCCACCGCCAGCGCCGCGCACGCCGCCAGGAGGCCCGCACGCACGCCCCGCGGCTCGGGCGGCGCCAGCTTCCACGCCAGCGTGAAGGCGAGCGCGGCCAGGGAGAAGACCAGGAGGAACGCGAGCGTCGGCCATCTCGCGCCGCCGCGGGGCTCGGAGATGGAGCCCACGTAGCGGCGGTACACGACGGCGTTGGCCACCATGTAGAAGACGAAGAGCGTGCCGATGCAGACGAGGTTCAGCAGGATGTCCAGCTCCGTGAACAGCGCCAGCGCCGCCGTGAAGACGCCTGCGTGCGATGCGATGCAAGCAAGTCAGTCGCCGCCCGCCCGCCGGCGTCAAAATGTCAAATTGAAGCTGGAACGGACGGAACCGCACCGAGGAAGGCGGATGCGTTGACGGGGGTGGCGGTGCGCGGGTTGACCCGGGCGAGCCACGCCGGCATGACGCCGGAGCGGCCGATGACGCACAGGTACCGCGCCTGCCCCAGCATGGCCACCATGAGCGAGGTGAGGATGCCGAGGCTGGCGCCGGCGCCGATGACGTTGGACACCCACGCGCACCGCTCCCGCCCCCTGAACGCCCCCGAGAACGGCACCTCCGGGTCAATCTGCACATGATCAGCAAACGAAAAAAGAGAAACATTCAGACAACCAGACCAGGTGGTGAAAAAGAACTGTCGCAGATTCTAGGCAGCTTGACTCAAAGAATTACTCCTAGTGGCTGTCACTGTTATTCGTGGTCGTAGGTAGTAGAAGAGAACCACACGATCGAAAAAGGTAGGGGAAAATGTCAGTGCTTTTCCCTATGTTAATATTTACAGAAAGTGGATTGGATTCGAGGCCGTCGGTCCAGGAGCGATTGGGACGGCAGATTCATCCCAAATCACACCACCAACATCCCAGAAAAAAAGCCGAGGGAGACATGGAACAAACAGAAGCGGGTGCCAAGAATCAGATGCAGTGGCTGCCTGGTGCCTGGCACCAACTCCTCTACTAGTAGTAGTACTGAACTAGCCCAATTGACCATATATTCCCCTGAGGTGAGGTAACCTACACACCCAAAGATGAGCTCTAAATATAGCGTATTCCACAACAAGAAGGAAATGGAAGGCCTCCAATCCAAGGTCTCCGTGTACTGTAAATCAGTACAGGCATCATCAATCGTGTCGTCTGCAACTATAGCCACCCAATCGGCCTTTAGAGAAGCATATCCAAATGCTGTTATGTTAGATGGAATCTTGAACTAGGCAGAATTTTGGCATCTTCAAAGTTTCATATAGACTGAGCAGAACAAGAGGCCATGCCAATGACACGTGGGCCAGCCCAGGCAAAACGTCAGAGCAGAGGAGTGAGTACCGCGTCGTAGGGGAGGAGCATGGACATGGATGCGGCCATGAGGCAGTAGAGCACGGTGACGAGGACGACGGATCCCGAGACGCCGACGGGGATGTCGCGCGCGGGCCGCTGCACCTCCTCGGCCATGGTGGACACGGCGTCGTAGCCGATGTAGCTCAGGTACACCATGGCCGCGCCGTTGAAGACGCCCACGGCGCCGTGCGGGAAGAACCCGCCGGGGCTGCGGGACGGGTCCGCCGGCCGCGTCAGGTTGCGCGCGTCGCCGTACCTGAACCCCATGGCGATGATGAACAGGATGAACGCCACGTGCACCGCCGTCAGCACCATGTTCACCACCGAGCTCTCCTTGGTGCTGGCCGCCATTGATGGCAGAAGAGCAGGAAAAGACTGAAACTTGTCAGAACAGGTTTTTTTTTGTTCTAGCAATTTATTTTTTCTTTTGATAAGATGTTCTAGCAAATTTTACTGTTTTAGACTACACAATCTCTCAGTCATTCAGACGCTGCTCCAATCCAAATTCCTGCGGCTGTGCTAGACAAGATTTGTGTGGTTCTTGAACGATATGAGGTGTAAAGAAAGGTACGAGAATTCAGACATCAGTCGAGAGCAGTATCTAGACTAGCAGCTACTAGCTTTTGATTTCATCCCCATCTTTCGACAAAGTTCACCAACATTTGGCGTAATAAAAACATTCGATCACGCAACCAAAAAAAGAGAGTACAACAGTACACTAAAAAAACAGAGACTGACAAGATTTCTTGCCACGGAACAAAATCTCCATTTGATCGACCTGACCCTACTTTGTCTGAACCTTAGGAATATTTCCGGAGAAGACAGAAGAACCATGGAGTACTGCAACCACAAGAGGCAGCAAAATGAGGAGGACAGGACACGAGAGTGTCGTGCACTTGCTTTCGAGTGCACAGAAACCAGGTGATCCTTTTCTTGTCATCGTGCCGCTGCCCACTAACGCAGACAGCAGAGGCAGCCGCCAATCGAGAGTGACACACGAAGAGGCAATGCAACAAGAGTGGCACTTGGAAGCAATAACAAATATCCTTTTCGCAACCACGATAATCTTTTTATAAAATGAAACATAAAAAGAAAAACCTGAGTGCTACGGTGACACATGATCGAGCCTGACATCACGAGATGAGAGATGACAGCAGGCTGTTTCTGCGGCTTATAAACCGGCTGTGGCTGTTTTGTTGTGAGAGAAAAACACTGTTCTACGGCTGATAAGCCGTGCTGATAAGAGCAGCCGAACGGGGATGATCGAGCCTGACATCACGAGATGAGAGATGACGGCGGCGCACCTGTAGCAGATGCAGACGGTGATGAGGAGGATGACGGCGACGGCGACGAGGTCCACCTGGTTGAACCCGCCGGGCAGGCCGTGGACGGTGATCCGCCACTGGCTGGGCGCGTCCACACCGACCGCCGTGCCGAGGTACGCCGTGAAGCTGCGCGCCACGGCGGCGTTGGAGAAGACGTACTCCATGATCAGGTTCGCCCCTGTCAGGAACGCCGCCAGCTCCCCTGCAGACGACGATGCAGCAGTCGCTGTCAGCCAGTCCGAGGTCACCGTGACCTTTGTGAGGAAACAAAACACGCGAATTTGCACGGCAAATGCAGGGTGGTTTACTGACGGAGGAAACGGTGGCTGCGAGCGAAGCGAAAATGACCGTGACCTTTGTCCTTGTCCTCCAACAGGTCTGGTCCTGCTTGGGTCGCTCTCCGTCACCGTCTCATGCGGATGTGCCGATGTGGGGCGAAAAGGGCAAAGCCGTTCGCGTTTGGGCCCGTGATAAATTCTCTTGGACGTCGCCGTCGTCGCCCTAGCCCTTTTTCAAAAACCGTTCGTGCCAGGTATAAATAGCAACCAATTGAGAAATCCGCGCCTCCTCTCATGCGGATTTTATTAGGTCGTGTTCCACTGTGCTTTTATGTTTGATTTGCATTGGAAGTGCATTATTACGATGATTTCGTGCTGTTGAGACAACAGCAACAAAAAAAAAAGGAAAAGAAGCTGAATTAACTGCCGACAAAGTGAAAGGCAAATCTTTTTGGATGGCGATGAAAGGAAAAACAAATCTTATACTTTTTAAGAAAAAAAAATAAGGTGCCAAGGAATCCATGAAAAGAAAGAAAACATCGCCAAGACGACGAGAGGCACTTCAATTCCTTGATCACAAATACAGTGATCTTTTTGGATAAAAACGGTCAAATTGGCATTCTCGTGCCGGTTCGTTCGAGAAACACAAACACCGATTTGCAGTTTGTATCCAAAACAAATCTGGCATGCCAAATACGAACGAACAAGGGTCAGTGGGCATAAGAGCAGCATGCCTCGCGCCTCGTAGTAATTGGACGAACCCAAGAGCAAGGAAGGGGAAAGATAGTTCACTACTACTAGAAAGTACACATGCAACAACATATATATACGCCATGAGTTTATTATTTCAAGAAAAAGGTGTTTCATGAAAAGAAAAAGAAAAAAAGGCAATTTTTTAATCGACAGTAGACGTGTGTGTGCATGTCATCACTCATGACAGCTCACAACGCAATACATGTCGAACCGCGCGCAGGAACGGAAGAAACGGGACGAAACCAAGCGACGGGCCACGGCCCACGACAAAACGACTCACCGAAGGTGACGCGGAGGTAGCTGAAGGCGCCGCCGGCGACGGGCAAGTCGACGGCGAACTCGGTGTAGCAGAAGGCGGAGAGCAGCGCGCAGAGCCCCGCAATGGCGTAGGACACCACGACGCCGGGCCCCGCGTAGAGCCTGGCGGCGCGGCCCGTGGTGACGAAGACGCCCGCGCCCACCATGCCGCCGAGGCCCAGCCCGACGAGGTCCCACCACCGCAGCGCTCGCGCCATGTCGGCGCCCGACCGCGCGCGCACCCGGCTCATCTCCTCCCGGGCCGCCGTCGCGGCAAACGCGCGGCGCGCCAGGCGGCGCGGGGTCTGCGCTAGCGCGCGCCCGTACGCGCGCCAGCTCGCGAACGACGACGAGGAGGAGGACCCCGTGCCGGTGACCCCCGCCGAGTGGTGGTGGACGGCATCATCGGAGGACGCCAGCGCCGCGCCCTTGTCCATGGCCGTCGCCAAGCACACCCAAGCGCTCCCACGTACAGGGATTGGGTTGGTTGCTGGTGGAGCGCTGGCGGCGGCGGGAGTGATCAGGGGAGTTGGAGAAGAAGAGCGGGACGGAGATGTGTGGGCTTGTGGCGAGCTGGCGGGGGCGAGGGGGTGCGGTATATAAAGAGGCCGAGCGGGAGGCCTAGTGGTGGCAACTCGCAACTGCCACTACAAGGTACTACGGGCGCTGGTCATTGGTGAAGAGCAACGGGTATACTGTAATTCCAGTTTCCAGGCCAGGGGGTCGTCGGTCAATTGGCGCCTTGTTTAGATGCAAGGTTAGAATTGAAATTTTTTTATTTTTTCCATCACATCAACTTTTACCTACATGCACAAAGCATTAAATATAGATAAAAAAATAACTAATTACATAGTTTAGTTAAAAATCACGATACGAATCTTTTGAACCTAGTTAATCTATAATTAGACACTAATTATCAAATACAAACGAAAGTGCTACAGTTAGAAAAATTCAAACTTTTTACCGACTAAACAAGGCCTGGATGGACGGAGCAGAAATCTCAAGGATTCGAATTCGATCGATCTCATGGACCTGCGGCATGCAATTCGTTCCCATCCATGATGGAATTACTCCGTCCTATCTGAGGTGGTTTCGGCAATAATTACCGCTGCAGTAGTAGGAGTGTATATACACTGTACTGCCTCCGTACCAGATTTAGAAGTCGTTTTGGACATAGTTTGGGTCAAACATTGAGAATATAAATCATCAATAACTTTTAAGTTGTTGAATTTGCAAATGTAAAAATTATATGAGTAGATTTGTCTTGAAAAATACTTTCATAAAAGTATACATATATCACTTTTTCATAAATATTTTTTTATAAAAACAAGAGGTCAAAGTTATGTTTTAGAGACCGTGTCGTTGTCATAAACGACTTCTAAATCCAATACGCTGCATGTAGCAGGCGGTAGCAAAGCTGATTGCAACCGTGTATGTGTATTGTATAGCACGCATGCATGTCGAATCGACTAGTCACTTCACGTACACTCCTACTAGCCCAACCAGCATTCGAGCTGGCCAAGATCTCAAGGAAAGTTTGTACTCCGTACTGTATTTGGTGCCGTACCTACTGGCGCTAGCTACGTGCACATCCTCGCCGGTGCTTTGCACTGGTGCCGTACGGCGGCGGCGCCACAGTTAAGCGGCAAAAATCGGCGTCACGGGTGCGGCGAGGAAACGGACCGAAACCGACTGGTTTTCTGTGACGACTCTCTTTAACGTGGACGTGCGTGGCTGCCCAAGTTTTTTGGCATGGCGCGGACCGCGGACAGTACCAAATTAAAACAACCTCTGTGCCCCGTACTCCGGCAGGGCAGGACTCACGTGTGTGTGATTGCATCTGCATCTGGGTTGCTGGCCTCTCTCTTGGGCCAGTTTAGTTGCAAAAAATTTTGTAAAATTTTTTAAAATTCTTGATCATATCAAATCTTTGACATATGTATGAAGCATTAAATATAGATAAAAAATAAAACTAATTGCACAGTTTAGACGAAATTCACGAGACGAATCTTTTAAGCCTAATTAGTCTATGATTAGATACTAATTGTCAAATAACAACGAAAATAGCTACAGGAGCATTTTACAATTTTTTTTTCATCTAAACACAGCCTGGCTCCATCGCCGCGCCGCCATTCGCCGGATGCTGACCTCCGGAGCTGCATCATGGGTTGCGCTGCGCGGGCGTTGATTCGTCCTAGTGCGAGAGGGGAGCTAGGGGAGGCCGGGATGTACGGCGGAGCCAACGGAGTAGGGCGCTTGGGTTGGGGGCGCTGGGGCCTACGGTACTTGGGGAAGGTCTCCGACTCCGACTCCGCCTCAGTGCCTCCCTATCCCCCTTGTCGTATGGTATCGTACCGTATATCGTATATACCCGTATAATATAGTGGTACTTCTAAAGTTGAAAACGGACGGGATAAATCCCGTTCCGTCCGCAACCGTATACCGTATTTTCCCGTCCGTTTTCGTTTTTCCCGGGATAAACGGAAACGGGACCGAAAATGGGACGGAGTCAAACGGGAGTGGGACCGAAAACAGTGGAGCGTTTGTCCGTCCGTATTTGCGGAATCCCGTTTTTTACCGGGATATCCCGTTTTTCGTCCCGTTTTTCATCAATCCGGGATTGAGCATGGAGGCCCAGTTCCAAGAAGCAGAGTTGTCGGCCATCAAGAAGCAGGCCCATTCATCGAGTTCGTGGGTGTACTCGTCATGTGTGTATGGCTGTGTGTATGGACGCCATGTATATTAGTTTTTTTATACTAATAACTACGCCATGTGTGTAGTATGGCTGTCAGGTGGAGTATTAGTAATTACTAACTATTTCAGCTATATATTATTAGTAATTACTAATTCAGCTAAATGCCCCGCTTGCACACAGCACACACACGTACTGACGTGTATGTATACTTACGTATTAGCTTCTTCTCACGCATTGAGCAAAAGCACATACAACCTTTTCATTTACATATTAACTTTCTGGTTGCACAAATAAATATATGCATATAATTAAGAATTTTAAAACGAGATGTCATATGCGCATTCACTCCGACTTAAGTTTCCGCTTACCGTCCGTTTCCGTCTATTTTCCGATCGTATTTACCCGTTTTCGTATTACCGTTTATCCCACTACCGTTTTCACTCCCGTCTATTCCGCTCCCGTTTCCGTTTCCGTCTAAAAATATGAAAACGAAAACGGTAGAGACATTTTCCGTTCGTTTCCGTCCGTTTTCATCCTTAGGTACTTCACAGTCCATACTACTATATACTAGTATATCCCTCGCCGCACACGGTGGGCAGTGCGTCAACCAACTTCTTCAAAAAGTATTTAAAAGTGTGGCGTACGAACTATTTTTTTTAACAAGGAGAGTTGTGCATGAACTGCATAGAACATCTGGGGTAGTACTTCTTTAGTTTTCTTTATTAAAAACGTTTGCGATTGGTTTGACATGCATTGACGGTATAAGCGAGCGTCATCGCCGGACAATTGTGGCAACAAAACCGAACGAAACTTGAGTGCCTTGGCCAACAGGTGGTACGGTGCCAATTTATAAAAACAAAACCTCCGTGCAGCAGGCAAGCAAATACCGAAGGTTTTCGCACTGATTTAACGTCTGATTGGGAGGGGGTGGCCGGAAATCGATAACTGATGGTGTACACACAGCCGTGACATGCAGAAAGGCGCAACTTGAAGCTTTTGCTTTTTGTCGTTTTGGACAGAAAAAGAAGCCGCCAAGTTGGAGATCGATTGCTGCTCACGCACGTACAGTAGTACATAACATATATATATATATATATATATATATATATATATATATATATATATATATATATATATATATATAACTAATACTCTAAAGCTAGCTACAGAATACCATATTCTGTAGCCGGACCAAAACTCGTGAGCCAGAAACCCGCCGCAACTCAGGAGCGAGCCAGGCCAGCTCATGTGCGTTGCTACAAAATAGGAATTGGCTTTGACTCAAGTGGTCCCCATTGAATTAATTCATGCATGCATTGATTTAATCCCCAGATTTTTCCCTTTCCTTCCACCGGCCGAGAACACCTGCCTGGTTCGCTGCCCAAAAATTTGGCCACAAAAACACTCTTTGCTTCTTCGCTGCTGGAGATGTTCCACCAAACGGGACACTACGACGGCACGTCGATCTGATCCTTCCCCGACCCGCGGTGCGCGTCATCCCCATGGGATCCACGGCGCCCCTTCTTCAACGTTGAATCGTCATCGGACACCCCCTGCATCCGGCGGCGGTGCCTCCACCATTGAGTTGGTGGAGCCTCCAGCGGCGGCGGCCCGGCTCCCTGGTGATCGGCGGTGTGGTGCTGCTACCCCGCGACTCGACCGGAGGCCGCCCCACTCCCAGCGATGCGACTGGCGGCGGCCCTGCTCCCTCCGCGACGCGACCGGCGGCGGCCCTGCTCCCGCGCGCTGCTACCGGCGGCAGCCCTGCTCTCCCGTGAACACGACGCTGGCCTCGGATGGCCCCACCCTGTCTTCTCTCGTCATCTCCGGTGCGGCGCCCTCCCCCGCTGGCCTATGCGCGTCCTCCTCATCAACTTGGAACCACGACCTTGCCACGATGTGATGCACTCATCGGCCGGACCTGAGGCGAATCGTCTTTGTCGATGCCCATCGTGCGCGAATGACAGCCCTGATGGTGGATCCGTGATAGAGATACAGCGTCCTCTCCTCCGGTGAGTGTGAAATCCCCGGCGGATCCGAATCCTTCTCCTGTTTATTTGTTTGTTAATTGTTCGTTCCCATCCACACCAGTGACAGCCGGGTAGGAAGGCCTTTGACGGAGTGCACGGATCCGGATTCTTTGGTCATCAGAGGAGCTTCTTCTCTCAAGGAACTCTGCTGAATAATGGATGTTGTATTAGATCCATGTAATGGATTTTTATTAATGATTTTTGCGGATCTGAACAAATATAGAGGCCTTCACGTACTCATGTGTCTGTTTAATTTTGATGCACACATATTTCTTAGTGCAGATTCTCGTAAATACTATTAGTGCAAATTCTCGTAACTAGTTTTTTCGCACACATGTTTCTTAGTGCAAATTCTCGTAAATACTATTAGTGCAAATTCTCGTAACTAGTTTTTTTCATAAAATGATCTGAATGTTACAGTAACTAATTATCATAAACCATCTGACGTCAATTTCTGATAAAGTCCCGTCCTACAAATTCCTATCCTAATTATCATCTTAAGACATTCAAAATATCTTAACTATTTTTATCGTAAAATGATCTCAATGTTATAGTAACTAGTTATCAGAAACCATTTGATGTCAATTTGTGCTAAATTCTTGTGCTAATTATCGTAACAAGATCATTTGTGTGCGCCTAGAACATTTGCGTGCCAACTACAGTAACTAGAAAATTTTCGTAACAAGACCATTTGGTGTTAATTATAGTAACTAGAATATATTTTCTACTATTTTTTATGGACAAGGTATATTCTAGTATTATCGTAACACGAATATTTGCGTGCGCCAAGAGAAATTGAGGCTCACAATCTATTCTCGTAAACTTTGCATGCATGGTACATTTTCTACGCCATTACAGTAACAGGCCATTACATGGACAAGGACAACCAAGTTACGACAGTTTTTAGACAAGTCTCCTGCATAAATGGAAGCCTCCAGATGTGGCAATTATTTAAAAACAATTAACGTAATTACCGGCAGCGTTGATGAGGGGCTCTCATTATTAACGTACAGGAAGGTTCCTGCATGGCTGCATCGTTGCAGTAAATGACGACTCGATTAGCAGGTGGTGCGGTTGGTCACAGGTGGTGCAGTCAGTCGGTCTGGCTACAAAATAAACTATTTTGTAGCTAGCTATAGAGTATACTCTCCCTATATATATAACTATATATATATATATATATATATATATATATATATATATATAACTGTTACAGGGTAGTTAGCTATAAAATAATTTATTTTGTAGCCGAGTCCAAACTCGTGAGATCAACGCGCCATCCTATCCAACCAGAACCCGTCGCTCACGCCATGGCTTTGACTGGCCTAGATGCGTGGTCCCTTTCGTTACTATTAATACACCGATGCATTTATTGTTCCGGCCATGCGCGTCTCCTTCCCTAAATTAAATTACGTCGCTACCTTTCACGCGTTCAGAAATCCATCCAAAAAAACACCGTGACCTGCATGCCGGCAGTTGCCCTCCGACCTCGGGCGGGGCGCTCGGGGGCTCACGGCTGGAGGCTCCGGCGGCGCGGCAGTGCAGCGCGCGCGGGAGGCGGACGCGGCATGGTGGGCGGGGCGCGCAGCTGGGATTCCGGCGAGCTCCGGCGGCGGGCCGTTGCTGCACCTCACCGCCGGCCGGCCAGCACGGTCGCCAACCTTGCCTCCCGTATCCGCCCGCGGGGAGGTCGCGCGTCTTCTTCCCCAGCCTCCCTGCGCACGTCCTCGTCTCCCGCGGCGACGACCTCCAATCACCGATGGCGGCCACGACGGCGGTGCAGCCCTGCACACGGCGGCCCGACGCAGCACCGACGCGTAGCCCAGCAGAGACCAGCCCGCTAGCCAGGCCATGGCCGCGACGCCTTGCCGGACCTCGCACCTGCGCGTCGGCAGCGACGCCACTCCGGGCCTCCGGACCTCGCGAGCCACCGCGCGTCGGGACGCCGGACCTCGCGACTCGCGAGCCACTCATGCGAACTCGTTCGTCTCCACCCGCGCCAGCGTGGAGATCGCGCATCTCCGCCCTCACCTGCCGTCTCCGCTAGTGCATGCTCTGGTGACTCCGCCATCCCGGTCTGCTCGGTCCGTCCGTCTCCTTGAGGTGAGCATCCCTTTTGGATTACGTGTTCTTTTGGTGACTATAGTACTCTAATCGCTAGCTCAGAGAATGAAGTTCGTACGATTTCCTATTCTTTTTTTCCTGTTTCTTCTAGTAAGTAGTACTCGCTAGCTCAAAGATGTTTACTTTTTTCTCTTGACTCTTGCATACTGAAATCGATTTATTTTTTTGCAGATTGATCTGTTCTATGAAGGAGCTTTGTGTCCTGGTGCACTTCGCAACGAATTGCTGCTGCAGAATTTAACTATTTTTCACCCGTCTTGTACCTTGTATACTATGAAATTGATTTAGTCTTGCTTATCTATTCTCCAAAATGGCTCGTGAAACCTAATGTTGGCATGATATCATAATTCAGTAAATGGCTGGATTCATATTAGTCAACTGTCGTCAATCTGTTTCTTGTAAATCATACATGAAACTGTATGAAAAAGCACGGTTATTCATGTAAATTACAGTAACTTACTACTATAAGAGACATGCAGATTACAGTAATTCCTACTTTAGTTATTGTCTCGAACAATTTGATTATCGTATCTACTTGATGGTACAAAATACTTGTATTCATAGTACAAAGTTCTCGTAATTATTCTCTGTGCAAGTTATCGTAAATTTCAAAGTACGCGATATTCATAATATAAAATTTCCGTAAAAATTTATAGTACAACATTCTCATACAGTATAAAATTTACCGCATAAAAATTCCCGTGCTAACTAGAATGTGCTAATTATCGAAACAAGATCGTGCAAATTATAGTAAACAAAATATGTGCTAATTATCGTAACGAGATTATTTGCGTCCGCCTGACACATTTGGGTGCTAATTATAGTAACAAGATTATATTCTCGTAAATATGTGCAAAATCTCGTCAATATCTCTTGGTGTGAATTCTCGTAATTTCTTCTTCCATGATGCAAACTAGTAAATCCACCCATGCGCACCAGGTACATGCACTGTGCTAGACGGAAATCACGGAAGCAAGCGTGACCAGGCCAGCTCTTTTATGTGCGCCAGTAAATGCTGCATGCATGCACCACGCTCGGCATGAGGACATGCACCAACGGATCAGAGGCGGGTTCGGTGATTGACCTGGCTACAAAATAACATATTTTATAGCTAGCTACAGAGTATACTCTCCCTATTTTTTTTTTAAAGAGATGGCGTTCTTGCGAAGCGCTGGCGTCTGGTTTCTTCTTTTACGTCTTGCAACTTCTGTCCTTGTCCATCCTCCCTACAAATGGATCGTATATGAATCCATGTAATGCATGGCCGACAGAAAATATATACACACACTAGACTAGAGTCCAGATAAACACAACAACCGACTATTTGTGGCTTCATCTACTTATTTTGTCTTAGAAGTGGGTAGTTCAAATGCAAAATGATGGAGTTGCTTTAGATTTTTTTTATAGTGGCATATATGCAATGGAACTCCTTTAGTTTTTTGAATGAGGGACTCCATGCTTTCGGTGGCAGCACAGGGTTCAAGCCCCGACCACCCTAATGCTGGATTCGCCCTTCTGGAGTATTGCGGTGGATGTTTAAATAATTAAATGACTATTTACGTTATACATAGTAGTAATTAAGAGTGCAATATGCTATCTCAAATATTTGTTTTAATAAAATGCACAATGAGAGTACTGAATAAAGCTACCCAAACTAAAAAATTTTTTACGGTAATGATACAGTGCATACGTCCGGACGCGGACGGACGCACCGCGACATAAACAACGCGCGCGCGACTCGCCCCGTGCCGTATCCATTCGTTGACTACGCCCCGACGCGCCCAGCCCCACTCGCTCGCCTCCTCCGCTCCACACCGCTCTGCCTCCTCCGCGCGAAGCCGCTTGCGCTGAGCGCGCGCACTCCTCCTCCGTGCGCCGGCGAAGCTCCTCCGTGCGCCGGCGAGCTCCCCCTCCCGGCCTTCCTCTCTCCCCCTCTTCCTCCCCCTTTCCCGCTGCGCTCCCTTGGTGGCGGATCCTCAGATCCAGCGGCGCGGGTGCTCTTCTCCGCCCTGGAGCTTCCTCCTCCAACTCGATGACGGCATGGGGGGCCTCCCCCGTGGCGGATCCATGGTGCACCGAGCCGTCCACGGTGGATCCATGGTGGCGGTGCAGATCCAGTTGGGGGGTGGCGCTTTCCACTCTTGCGCGCCTCGCTCACCTCGACGACGGCTTTGGCGAGCTCCCCTGGTGGTGGATCCATGCAGCAGCGTTGCCCCTGTGGTGGATCCATGGGGGCGTTGCAGATCTGGCGGCCTTCTTCCTTTCTTCTCCCCTTGTTTCAGTATTCAATCTGGGATGTTTTCTGGGTGTTTCAGTAGTTCAATATGGGTGTTTCACTAGCTCAATTTGGGCGTTTCAACGGGAGGATTTCAAGTGTTTCAGTAATCCAAACTGGAGCGTTTCAGTAGTTCAATCTTGGTGTTTCAATAAGATGTTTTCAAGTGTTTCAATATTCAAAACTGGGGTGTTTCTGGAGTGTCTCAGTAGTTCAAAACTGGGTGTTTCAGTAGTATGTTTTAATTGTTTCAATAGCCATCGGATATACGTTGCAACAGTTGTATTTAAATGTTTCATAGGTAGATCTAGGTTTTTGCATCTCTCTCGCTCCCACCTCTGTTGCAAGCGTGGGGGAGGGGCTGTGGGAGGACAATGGTTGTCTCGGGGAGCAGGCGAGGTCTGGAGAGCGGGGTGGGGGCACAGATCCGCGCGCGGGGCCGCTCGCTTCGCTTCCTTTTTTTGTTATTCGTTAACACGCGCGGCGGAGGTAGCGGGGCGGGGAACCTCGGGGCGATGCGTCCGGCTGCTAGCGCCCGGATCCGGACGTCCAGGCGCTAGCAGTGCCGATTTTTTTAACTTAATATGAGGATAAACATTTGTACTCCATCTATCCTAATATATAAGCATAACCACTTTTTATTCAAGTGACATAATCTAAAGTGGGTGCTCTCTCTATACGCACGTATAGCAGATGCAATAGTTCTAGTGTAATAGAAAATTAATTTTTTTTTCTTTGAATAAGAGGTGGTTACGCCTTTATATTGTATAATAACAACTAGTAAGAACAAATTTTAA
Organism: Saccharum spontaneum; assembly: GCA_022457205.1. Lineage (NCBI taxonomy): Eukaryota > Viridiplantae > Streptophyta > Magnoliopsida > Poales > Poaceae > Saccharum > Saccharum spontaneum. The sequence continues at coordinate 8,531,112 of CM039609.1, read as the reverse complement.
ATTGAAGATTGATATGGAGGGCAGACTCTAAAATAGTTTTTGAGTGGTCGATTCCAAATCCAAATCGGCGAAGTTTATTGCCCCCATGTTTCGGGGGAATCGAAGATTCGCGTGAAAGGCAGTGCCCTCATGGCGGGATCGCAATGGGCTTGATTGCTTGAATATCCACCCTATCCAATCCGTTTATCCAGAAGACGAACATCGTCGCCATTAATGAGGCACCCATATACCCATTGCTGTGACCAGCTTCGGATGACAAGTGGACCTCCGGCGACGGCGACAAGCTACCCGTAGCGACTAGCGAGCGCTCGAGCGGTGTGCCGGTCGGCCGAGGCCGAGCCCATGCCCATTCGCCATTGCTTGCCGAAAACGCCCTCCTATCCTGCGCGAAAACCCGTGCGTCACCCGTGCGTTGCCGGCAGCGGCGCGTGCGACGAGACGTGACGGCCGACAGCCACAGTGCGGCGGCGTGGCGTCATATCCTCATATGCATGCTTGTCTGGCTCGTGTGTGCGTGACCCCAGGCCATGTTTAGGCCTTGTTTAGATCCCAAATTTGGGATGCAAATTTTGCATAGTAAATGTCCCGTCACACTGTAGCAATTTTGTTTTTATTTAGTAATAATTGTCCAAATATTGATTAATTAGGCTTAAAATATTCATCTCGCAAAGTACAACAAAACTGTGTAATTAGTTTTTGATTTCATCTACATTTAGTACTCCATATATGTGCCGACATTTTGATGTGATGGGAAATCTTCTTTTTGCACAGTAGAATTTGGGGTGGAATTTAGGATCTAAACAAGGCATTAGTTTCCCAATTCTCCTCCCAAATTCCACTATGCAAAAAGAAGATTCCCCATCACATCAAAATGTCGGCAAATGCATGGAGTACTAAATGTTGATGAAATCAAAAACTAATTCTACAGTTTTGTTGTACTTTGCAAGACGAACATTTTAAGCCTAGTTAGTCAAAATTTGGATAATTTTTACCAAATACAAACGAAATGTTACAGGAATTCTGATACAGTGTTTTTCACCCCTATTCGCCGAACTAAACGAGGCCATTGGCTCTGCTCAGTGCTCTGTGCTATCTGAGACTCTGACACGACGGCTCACTGCGTGTGAGGGTGTGCCGGCTGGTCGGCGGCCCGGCCGCCTTGCACGCTTCTCGAGGAGAAGCCACACCGCTCTCTCCGCCTGCCTGGTTATGTTCGCGGCCGTAATCGGAATGGGGTTGGTTTACTTCCCGAAACATTGTTTTTTATATAGGATGTTTTATGGGATGTAGGGTTTTTCGGATACTAATTAAAAAACTATTTATATAATTTACTTGGAACCGCGAGACGAATTTATTAAAAGATTCGTCTCGTGGTTTCTAACCAAACTGTGCAATTAGTTTTTTTCGTTTATATTTAGTACTCCGTACATATGTTTAAATATTTGATGTGAAGGAGTAAAAAAATTTTAGGTGGAACTAAACACCGCCTTAGTTGCATGCAGCCTTGCAGGAGCAGGATAAAAAAACAGAAGGAAACGCGGCGAGCGACGTGTGCATGGAGTACTCAGGTCAAAAAGAGAGGCAAAAGACACAAGAGTTTGCCTGTAGGGTTGCATGCGCGCCCTGCAGCTTACGTACTGCCTTGGCCAATCGTTGACACGTGCATGCATGGAGTACACTACTTTCTGCCTGCAGTCGTCGTTGACTTGCGGCTAGCGTGCACGTCTGGCTCGTGTCCATTCGTACGCGTCTGTTCTGTTCAACAAGTGCAATGCAATGCAATGCAATTTTATATTACTACGTAGAGTGATACGATAGGATGGACGTCGGCAGAACAAGTTGACGCATGCATGCATGCAGCCAAAAAAAAAAAGGGAAAAAGAAGATCAGCACGGTCGTGCGCATGCAGTTTGTTGTGATCCTATCCATGGCCCGGACGATCCGTGCCGATCCTTGTCGACCGGTGGTGCCGTGGTGGTGGTGGTGCAGCTTGCGGTGGCCGGAAAACGACGAGTTAGGTACTCATGCTGGATTCGGCCGGCCATGAGATGAGATTATATATGGAATGATGGCCGCCGTATGGGTAAGTGGGTACGACGCGCTTGCCTTGCCGCTTCTAGTCCTACTACGAGTAGTTGCCTTCCTGAACTGACCTAGGTTCTCGACCGAACCACTGTGCGTGCCCACATTCAGTACGACAAGTTAGGGCGCGATTGGTTGCCTGCATCTCCTCTCATCCAGCCTCGACGCATGCGAGAACGCCCGCGCGTTTGGTTGGCGCATGTGACCGTCCTGCTTCGCGCGGTGCAAATGCAAGCCAGATGCTGCATCTGTGGATACGGATTCTCTGGCCGTTCCTTCAGATGCAGGCTCGTGGCATGCACAACATGCACCAACTAATAACCAAATTAGCGTGATTAGTGCATATTAAATGATATTAATATATTTCAAAGGATATTAAGATTTAATAAGATAAAATAAGAACAATTAAAGTATATTTGCACAAAAAATATCTCAACAACACATGTTCACGTACTTTTGTCTCATGCAGTATGGCCAACCAAACGCTATCTCTTCTCAGGCAGCCTCAATACATACACCAACCAAACAAGACATTGTTGCATATGCTCAGCCAGTCCTGTGGGAGCCTGCATCTACGATGCGAGCTGGCCCAAGTCACGCAGGCAACCAATCAGACCCTTAAAAGCAACCATGCACAATACTCCATCTGCCCCATAATGATCGCACTTCTAGAGTTCAATTTTTTTTCCAAAATAAATGCACCTCTAGATATAAGACAAACTATCTTCATTTGTCTTTTTCTACTTTCTCTCTTCCTAAGGTGTAATGATTATACCTTTATAGGGGCATATATATAATTTCTCATTTACCTGAATCTCTTCACCTGTACTCTGTACTTAGAAGTGCACTTATCTTAGGAAGTTAGGATAGGGTGAGTATATCCGTACGCGGTGTTCTGTTCCGACCGACGCTGCCCGCCGCACTGCATTAATTAATTATTACCACTCCTACCTGCACTTTCTCTCTGCATACAGTACCTAACCTCTTTTTTTAATCACTGCATACTACTCCTACAAATTAACAGTACAGTATTACTAGTAGTACCTGACATTGGCTACCCTGCAAATTGTACACGCAAATAGGAAAAATATAATAAGATGAACAACTAGAAATCTTAATCAATTAGATCTCTCAAACTCCAAGTAACTGGAATAAGAATCTTAATCCAAATATAAAAATATAATAATAGAAATCTAATAAAGAGGAAAGAATGGTAGAATTATTTCTTTGTTTTGTTTTTTTGTTCTTTTTTCACCTTTTTCCTGTTTGTCTGTTTACTTACTCCGAGTACATGTTGCTTTATGTTCATTTGGACGCTTTTCGCTTGATTTCGAATATGTTCTGATTTTTTTCTAGAGTACATTTCAATTTTTGTCATAACTGTTTTCTACTTAATTGGCTTCGAGTATGCTTAGATTTTTTTCTCGTGGATGTTTTTACACTAGCTCGATTTTTTGATTTTTTATTGTTTTAACCACCTGGTTTTTCGTGTTCTAATAAATATAATAAGAGTAAAAACAAACAATAAATAAGAGATCATAACCATTTTAATCTTTGACTCCTTAAGAAATAAAGATTTTTACCACTAATTAATTTAATTTTTGACTCGAACTCATGGCCCGTGCTACAACTCTCAATACCTATTGGATCCTGTTGCAACACTCGGGCATGCTTGCTAGTGATAATATAAGGTAATATTTTTTAGACGCAAAGCACCCCCCACAGTAATTTTATAAATATATTAAAAGGGAACCAAAGTTACAAACCTATCTTAATTGAAAGCATCTAACCAAAATAAGGATGGCAACGTGGCGGGTTCGGGGGTGGAGTCTCTGGGCACCCAAAATCGAAACCCGAACTGAAAACCCGAATCCACCCCGAACACCAATTCGGGTGAAAATTCATTCCCGAAACCGAAACCTGACAGATTATCCAAGACCCGAAAACATTTTGCACATGGAAGTGATTTCTGGTGGAGGTGACGGCAGGGCCTGAGCCGCCCACGCACCGCATGCAAACGCGCCCGGGTTGCACTGCGCGAGGCCGAGCTCAGCGAGGAACTGGTGCTCCTTGGCGAAGGCCCCCATGGCGCCGACGTTGGGGAGGGGTTTGGGAAGCGGAAGGAGACGAAGGGGGCTGGCGTGAAGAAGGTTGCGGCTGGGACTTGCTGGGCGGATGGCGCCGGTGACCGGCCGCCCGGACCTACTCGCCTGCGCTCAGGTGGGCTGGTACCTAGTAGCCGACGAGCGACTGAGCGAGAGAGAGGGACTGTCACAGAACCTCCTAATTATGATGGCCCACAAGTACCCGTCATTGCCATAATGACCTCTGACAGCCATACTTATGTTCACCATAACTTAAAAGGCCTGCTTTCCTCCGAACAGGATCCAATCACAGGAGTATTGCAATATTACAATAGTTTATTTAAAATATTCAACAGAGTAAAGTAGCGGAAGTCTTACAACAACTTAGGGTTACAAACCAGTTTTCAAATCTCAAAACTTATGTAACATTATTACAAACCAGTAGTAGAGAAGTATCGGTAGTAACTTTATTATAACACACAAGCGAGATGCCTTGCCCAAAGGCCACACAGTCTACTTGTCGTCACTGTCTTCAACCACGACGGTCATGCAACAAGGCTCGAAGCAGACTTGTTCATGAACAGCACCTGCAACAAGGGGTTCAACAAACCCTGAGTACGAGAGTACTCAACAAGACTTACCCGACTAAGACAACGACTCCAAGGGCATGCTAGCTTTAGAGAATCAAGGTACGGGTAATCCAGAATCAAGATTTTCTTTTGCAGAAAAGCTTACTAAGGTAAGTCCTTATCTTCAATATTTTACTTTTACCATTGATGGTTCCTTAACCAATTCTAGGTGATCCCAATCTAGATCAAAGTAATTATCATCAAATCCTTTCTCATTCTTTCTTTCATTCCAGTTCTTAACTACGATGCAAGTCAGGTGATCAAGTATCCATAACCGAGGAGCAACGACGATTCGAACCGATTATACCCAGCTAGGGATCCCTAACATCACGACATATGTAGAACCGAATCTGCATATATCAACCCTCATTTAGATCTCCCAAAACCAGAACGTGTCCATCGCCACCCGAGAGTACAGTACTCCTTGAACCCGGCCCGATTCTAGCCCCGAGGGTACATGTTACTCCCGCCATCTCTCCACTCCCAGTGCGAGGTTAGACGTTCTCGTAATGGAATCACCAACATTTTGGACTTACCCAAGGCATGAGGCTAGTTGCAAAGTCTCGAACACAACAGGCTTACAACGAACGGACCTTAACTGACAAGGCGGAAACCCTACATTGAGACTCCTTTCCCAATGCATGTTAGCAGTGGCCAAACCACCTGCCCGATCTTTCAAGTTCATTCTCATATTTCAATATTCATTCAATATGCCGTCATGACTATATAAACTTTGCATTTAAAAGCTTAACTTCTAAGCATAGCGAAGCATACTACGCATTTTTCGTAAAACAGGTATCAAGGTTGATATCGCAATAATCAAGGATGACAATGCAGCAATTAGGTTATCACTCAACTCCTAATTACTTAATGCAATAAACCATAATATAAATAATAAAACATTTGTAAAATTTAAGGTAGGGTTTAAATGCACCGGGGCTTGCCTTGCTCTGACACGACGACTGACTCAGACTCGAGGACTCCAACATCTGGTCCGGAACCCACCGACGATCGCTCTTCTCCGGAAGCTTGCTCGATGACTTCAGCTTCTTCGAAAGCGGAAACTACACGAATACATAACATGCTTTAACATGATGCTCGATGATAAACATGATGCTTGATGATAACATGCTACGAGTTACGACTTGAGTACAACTTCCCTTCACGGTACAGTCGCAAACTGAAAACCTACTAACTAGTAGCGACGATTTCCAGCGATACCAGCTTTTAACCTAAACAAGTTACTAACGAGCTCAAACATGGAATTTAAGGTGCCAAAGATCACCAAAGGGTAGTGACCTAAGGACATCACTCAATCAAAAAGGCACACAACACTTAAAGTTCTTAATTTAACATTTATTTACTATTTAAATAATTAGGGCATAATTAGAAGTTGATCAAACTTTATCTAAACAAGCTCAAACTTTTTCTTTGAGTTAAGAATGATTTATAACAGTGTCATAATAAATTTCATAATTTTTGGATAAATAAATTAATTATTAAAATTCCTGGAAGTTGCATTTAATCTTTATTGGAACCAATTAATTCTACTACACAAAGTATTCAAATTCATGATTTAACATTTTTCCTAGATAGTTTATACATTGAGAAGCTTACACAAAAAATTTCATGAATTTTGGAACTCTACAAAATTTCTAATGAAATAAACAAATAATAGCACTATTCATTTATTTGAAAAAGAAAAACAAAAACGAAAATCCGAACCGAGCTGATCCTTTCTTTCCCCCCGGTCCGGCCCAACGAACGGCCCGCGTGCCCGCGCTCGCGCTGGCCCAGCAGCGGCCTGCTCCGCGCCTGCGCTCTCCCTCGCTTTCTCTCTCTGACAAGCCTGCCCCACATGTCATCCCTTACCTCCCGCTCTCTCGCTCTCCCGCGCGCTCGCTCGCTCTCCCGCGGTGGCCGGCCGGTGACCGGCGCTTCGGTCGACAAACCGACGCCACCATCACCATCTATACCACCCCACGATTCCATTTTGCTAGTAAACACCATGGCTCGAGCTCCGGCGACAGCTCACCGACGACGGTGGCGGCTCGACGGCCACGGTGCCCGGTGACTCGGTTAAAGCGATGGCATAGGAAGCATCAGGGGCTCACAGCGGTGACGATGGCGGTCTCTGGGAGGACGGAGAGGAACCGGAGTGGCCTGGCGACGGGAGGCGACAGCGGCGGTGCTCCGACCGGAGTTGGGCACGAGAAGCGAGGGCTGCGGCGATCCAGGCGGAATTGGGCCAGCTCAACTGGTTCATGAGGTGGAGCTAAGGGTGCGGTTGGCGTGGCCGGAGATGGCTTGGTGGCGGCAGCGGCGAGCGGCGGAGCCGCGGTGGCGGCGATGGCGAAAACGGAGAAGCAAAACGATTCACGGTGAGCTCGCATATATATAGGGAACGGCCACGGTGACGACACTGGAGGGCGCGAGACGTCGCGCTGGCGGTCCTGACGCGCGCGAGAAGGCCGTGGAAGGCCACGGCGGCGGTCGACCGGCGCCCATACCGGCCGGTGGCCGTCGGCGATTGGCCCGACACTGTAGCTCCCCCCAAACTCTGAAATTCAAACTGATTTTTCAAATTACTTTCAAATTCATGTAACAACTTGAAAAACTTCCAATGTATGAAATCTTCAGAATTCCAAGCTCTACAAGTTTTGTATTGAACACTTCTTCAAATTCTCACTGGATTTTGAAATTTGAGTTTAAATTCAAAAGGGGACACATTTTTGGGATTTGGTAATTTAGAAATTACTTTTGATTTCATATTGAAACTTCAAAATCTCCAAACATCAAAGTTGTACATCTCAATAAGACCTACAACTTTGCTGTTCAAAACATTTTCAAATTCTACCTCCATTTTGAAATCTTAGTTTGGGGACAAAATGAATCAAATCTGAAATTTGTTTATTTTCAAAATTGCTCCATATTTTACACTAAAACTTTCAAAACTCAAAACACCAAAGTTGTAGCCCTTGAAAAGTTCTACAAACTTGGTTTTGAACTGTTTCCCAAATTTTTCTTAGATTTTGAATTATTTCAAAAGGGGTAAAATAGGGTTTTGAAATTTAGGGTTTTCGGAGGAATTTTCAATTGGAATTTGTTGCTACTTTGATTTGTGATTACTTAGTGATCAAAACCTCACCCAAGGGCATCATTTGTACCAACATGACATGGTTGACCAAATGCCACTCTTGGTTGACCAATTTAGCTTTTGAAATTCTTTTACATTTCTCCACCGATTTGAATTCGAATTCGAATCGGAAAACTCGTGACAAGTTTTGGGACTCCAATTCAAACTCAAATTTGGAGCTTCATTTTAGATGTTGTACTTGAGCTCATACCCTACAATTGACACTAGTGTGCAACACAGTCGCGCACCTCAAATTACGCAGGGCATGGACTAAGTATTTGCGGTGACATTCGAAATTAGGGTTTTCAGGTTCGGAGCACACCACTGAGAAACACATTCAACCTAGATAAGTAAACTTGTTTTAGTTGATGCATAACAAAGTTAACCTAACAGGGATGCTTTGCAATGCATTATGATGACATGGCAGATTAATTAGCACTATAACACCCGGGGTGTTACAGCCCTTCCCCCTTAAAGAAATCTCATCCCGAGATTTAAAGCCTTGAGTTAAATAATGGAAAAGGAAACGTGTCAAGCAAACACGTCCAAGACTTGTCTACAAAACAGGTAGGGGTTTTCTACATTACTAAGATTTTAAAAGGATAGGTTACAGTTTAAAGAAGAAATTGCAACCTAGATAGAAGCAAAGAACTCTGGGAAATTCTCTAACAGGTAATCTTCCGATTCCCAGGTGGCTTCCTCTTCTGAATGTTGATTCCACTGTATTCTGTACCATTTAGTTGTTCTACTTCGGGTAACACGATCTTTTTGATCCAAAATTCGGATAGGATGTTCAGAATATGTCTAATCCGGTTCAAGTTCAACTCCCTCAACATCAACCACTTGATCATGTACTTGTAGACACTTCTTCATTTGTGATACATGAAATACATTGTGCACGGCTGACAGTTGTTCAGGCAGCTTTAACTTATATGCCACCTTTCCACATTGTTGAATGATTTGAAAAGGACCAATATAACGTGGTGCGAGTTTGCCTTTGACTCCAAATCTGCTAACTCCTTTCATGGGTGATACTTTTAGATAAACATAATCCCCTACTTGGAATACCAAAGGTCTACGCCTTTTATCAGCATAACTCTTTTGTCTGGACTGAGCAACTTTCAAATTATTCTGGATTTGTCTAACTTTTTCTTCTGTTTGTTTCACAAGATCAACACCGAAAACCATCTTTCTCCCGGTTCTGACCAATTCAACGGAGTTCTGCACCTGCGGCCATACAATGCCTCAAACGGTGCCATTTTGATACTCTCTTGATAACTATTATTGTAAGAGAATTCTGCTAAAGGTAACCACTCGTCCCAAGTGTCTGAATAATTAAGTGCACATGACCTTAACATGTCTTCTAGAATTTGATTGACCCTTTCAGTCTGACCACTTGTCTGTGGATGATAAGCGGTACTGTGCAAAAGTTTTGTACCCAGGGACTCATGTAGGTGTCTCCAAAATTTGTTGACAAACTGCGTACCTCTATCAGATACAATGGTCTTGGGTACCCCATGAAGACTCAGGATTCGTGCAATATATATTCTTGCATAGGTTATAGCAGAATAATCCACCTTCTTTGCCTCATATTCAATTCTGACTGAGTAAAGATATACTTTAAGCTCTTGTGATCTGTATACATGTGGCAAGTATTACCTAACAAGTAATGACGCCAGATTTTTAATGCATGAACCACAGCTGCTAGTTCAAGATCATGTGTCGGATAATGCTCTTCATGGCGCTTCAACTGTCTCGAGGCATAAGCAATTACTCTGCCTTCTTGCATCAGTACACATCCAAGGCCAATACCCGAGGCATCACAGTAAACATCAAATGGCTTTTCTATATCTGGCTGTGCTAAGACTGGAGCAGTTGTCAATGACTTCTTTAAAATTCTAAAAGCTTTCTCACATTCTGGAGACCATATGAACTTAGTTTGATTCTTCAACAACTCTGTGATTGGCTTGGCTACCTTTGAAAAGTCAGGTATGAATCGACGGTAATAACCCGTCATTCCCAGAAAACTTCGGACTTCATGAACTGAGATTGGTGGTTTCCAATTCAGAATATCTTCCACCTTGCCAGGATCTACTGCTACTCCTTCGGCTGACAACACATGTCCTAAGAATTGCACTTCTCTTAACCAAAACTCACATTTACTGAACTTGGCATACAGTTGATGATCTCTCAGACGAGTCAGAACAACTCTGAGATGCTCAACATGCTCTTCTTCACTTTTGGAGTACACCAGAATATCATCAATAAACACAACCACAAACTTGTCAAGTTCCGGCATGAAAACTGAGTTCATCAGATACATGAAATGTGCCGGTGCATTAGTGAGACCAAAAGACATAACTAGGTACTCATATAGTCCATATCTGGTGGTGAATGCAATCTTTGGGATATCTTCAGGTCGAATCTTGATTTGATGGTACCCTGATCAAAGATCGATCTTGGAAAATACCTTTGCCCCCGCAAGCTGATCAAAGAGTAGATCAATGCGAGGCAACGTATATTTATTCTTAATGGTTACTTCATTCAACGGCCGATAGTCAACACAGATCCTTAAGGTCTGATCTTTCTTCTTGAAAAAAGAGCTGGACATCCCCATGGTGAGGAGCTGGGTCTGATAAAACCTTTGTCACGTAACTCTTGCAATTGATCCTTGAGTTCTGCCAATTCATTGGGTGGCATTCTGTAAGCTCTCCGGGATATTGGAGCAGTACCCGGTTTTAACTCAATCACAAACTCTACATCTCTGTCTGGTGGCAGACCTGGTAGATCATCTGGAAACACATCTGAAAATTCACAGACTACAGGTATATCATAAATCTCCTGTACTGAAGTTGCACATAACCTTTCAACTGTTCTCTTTGGAATAGGAAGTTGGATAAGAAGATGAGATTTATTATCTGGCAGGTTCAACCTTATAGTTCTATGCAGTGCATCTATAAGGGCTCCTCGTTGGTACATCCAATTCATACCCAGGATTACATCTATATCCTGTTTCTGTAATATTATCATTGAGGTAGGGAATATATGCCCACCTAACTCTATAGGTACGTCACGTACCATCTCCTTAGTACACAGTCGTCCCCCGGGCGACTGGATAAAGAAATCTTCTTGTGTTCCCATAATTGGAATGTCATGCTTAAGAACAAAGGTGTGATTTATGAATGTATGCGATGCACCTGAATCAAATAACAGTACTGCTGGATGATTAGCAACAGGGAACATACCCATCATAACCGGTTCTCCCTCTGGGATTGCACTTGCTTGAGTGTAGAACACACGTCCGGTCTTCTTCTTCTCACCCTTACCCTTCTGAACATTCAGATTATTATTCTTGCTCTGAGGTTGTTGTTGTTGTGGTACGGGAGCTCTGGGGTAATTGGGATTGTACTGCCTTGGATACGGGCAGTCCTTGGAAAAGTGGCCTGGCTTTCCACAATTGTAGCAGGGAAAGTTATGGGTTACTGGAGTCTGGTTTCGAATACCAGGGGCATTCGGCTGTTGTGTAAATTACGGGGTTGCGGTAGGACGGAAAAACGTCTGCGGCTGAGCTTGGTATTGCGGTGGACGATAAGTTGGGCGGAAATGGTTCTGAGGGTGGTAAACAAACTTCTAGCGCTTCTTAATACCGCCAGACGGGCTAGAAAACACTGGCTTCTTTTTCTTCGACTCTTTGTGCAGTCGGGACTTCTCTTCTGACGCAATAGCCACATTGACTATCTCATGGTAAGTGGCATTATAACAAGTGACCAATGCTTCCTGGATTCTGATACTCAAACCTCTCATGAAACAACTCCTCTTGTTTGCATCGGTGTTCACATATTCCGCTGCATACTGGGACAGATGATTGAATTTGCCCACATACTGCAGAACTGTCTGGTTCCCTTGCTTCAGCGAGAGAAACTCTTCTAATTTCATGGCCATGACACCATCTGGGATATAATGTGCTCTGAAGGCTTCACGAAACTCCTGCCAAGTGACACGGTGGCCAGCAGGCCGTGCGGCGACCAGATTCGCCCACCACGCCCCTGCGGCACCTTTGAGCTGCTGTGCTGCAAACACGGGCTTCTTGTGCTCCGTGCACTGTAAAAGTTCAAACTTCTGCTCCATGGTACAGAGCCAGTCATCCGCCTCTAGCGGCTCATCTGCCTTTGAGAACACTGGTGGACGGGTATCGGTGAAATCCACATAAGTGGTTTCCCCTCCATTGTTACGGCCTCGACGACCTTGGTTTCTATTCTGATTCTGATTCTGATTCTGAGCCAACAGGGTAGTGGCATTAACCAGTGCGGCAATAACTTCTGCCAAGGTGGGTGGAAACAGTGGGGGATTCGGAGTATTGTCCCCTTCCTGGGAGGTTCCAGTACCATCCATCTGTTGTACATAAACCACATTTATTTACATCGCTTTATTGAATTAAAAATCAGTTAGTATAGTACTTGTACACACACAAACTTATCTTACATTATTTCATTACAAACTTGCTCACAAGCAAGAAACTACCCACTAGGGTTCTTAGAAAGCAGGAAAGACTACTATATTACACAACTTTCCATGTCGACCCTTCACTCCTCATCATCATCACTGATCACGATCACTCCATCCTCAACCTCTGTAGCACTTGCACCAGTGACATGACTTGCATCATCCCCACTTTCCATCATGGGTTCATCTTCTTCCGGATCTTCTTCATTGTCCTCTCCACCAGGAACAAACACGGCACCAATATCATCTTCTACTGCCTGGGGCTGATGATTGGGATTCATCAGATCATGTAGCCTATGGACCTCCTCATGCAGAATAGTGTTGTACTGCTCCAGGTGTGTCGCATAAAGCTCCAACTCATGAACACGAGCCCTGGCTTCTGTCTCCTTTTCCAGAGACTCGTTCTGGAACTGTTTCCAAAAACGCATGTTGCGCTTTAGTCGCTTCACTTCTGATGTAAGCCTTGCAACCTCTGATTCCGAATCCAGGTTCGGATTACGGCTACTGCTTGCTCCATCACCTCTGGCGGCCAACTGATGACGCGGTACTCCTTGCGGACCCGTTTTCTTGCGAGGAGTCGTCTTCACACGTGCCATCCTAAAGCAAGGTAGAATTAGGACGATGAGAACAGATAGGAGGGATCTGAAGGTTAGCATAAATAGGATTGAACCTTACTTAACCCAAACCACTTCAAAAGGGAAGGTAACTTAAGCAGGTTAATTAAACATGATGCATGCACCGTACTTACGATCTAACCGAAAGATTAAGTAACACATGCAACCTTTATAACATAGGGCACTATACATGATACTTCACTACGAAGCTTTCAAATATGAGCTAACTAAACTATAGAATAGATTAAGATAAGCAAAAGCAATTTGGACCAAAATATCAATATTAAGTTTATTTGACCCAAAACATTTTGAAGTTTTGCAAAGTAATACTACAATAACTCGAGTGATTATGCTCTGGTACCAGCTGTCACAGAACCTCCTAATTATGATGGCCCACAAGTACCCGTCATTGCCATAATGACCTCTGACAGCCATACTTATGTTCACCATAACTTAAAAGGTCTGCTTTCCTCCGAACATGATCCAATCACAGGAGTATTGCAATATTACAACAATTTATTTAAAATATTCAACAGAGTAAAGTAGCAGAAGTCTTACAATAACTTAGGGTTACAAACCAGTTTTCAAATCTCAAAACTTATGTAACATTATTACAAACCAGTAGTAGAGAAGTATCGGTAGTAACTTTATTATAACACACAAGCGAGATGCCTTGCCTAAAGGCCACACAGTCTACTCATCGTCACTATCTTCAACCACGATGGTCATGCAACAAGGCTCGAAGCAGACTTGTTCATGAATAGCACCTGCAACAAGGGGTTCAACAAACCCTGAGTACGAGAGTACTCAACAAGACTTACCCGACTAAGACAACGACTCCAAGGGCATGCTAGCTTTAGGGAATCAAGGTACGGGTAATCCAGAATCAAGATTTTCTTTTGCAGAAAAGCTTACTAAGGTAAGTCCTTATCTTCAATATTTTACTTTTACCATTGATGGTTCCTTAACCAATTCTAGGTGATCCTAATCTAGATCAAAGTAATTATCATCAAATCCTTTCTTATTCTTTCTTTCATTCCAGTTCTTAACTACGATGCAAGTCAGGTGATCAAGTCTCTATAACCGAGGAGCAACGACGATTCGAACCGATTATACCCAGCTAGGGATCCCTAACATCATGACATATGTAGAACCGAATCTGCATATATCAACCCTCATTTAGATCTCCCAAAACCAGAACATGTCCATCGCCACCCGAGAGTACAGTACTCCTCGAACCCGGCCCGATTCTAGCCCCAAGGGTACAGTTACTCCCGCCATCTCTCCACTCCCAGTGCGAGGTTAGACGTTCTCGTAATGGAATCACCAACATTTTGGACTTACCCAAGGCATGAGGCTAGTTGCAAAGTCTCGAACACAACAGGCTTACAACGAACGGACCTTAACTGACAAGGCGGAAACACTACATTGAGACTCCTTTCCCAATGCATGTTAGCAGTGGCCAAACCACCCACCCGATCTTTCAAGTTCATTCTCATATTTCAATATTCATTCAATATGCCGTCATGGCTATATAAAATTTGCATTTAAAAGCTTAACTTCTAAGCATAGCGAAGCATACTACGCATTTTCCATAAAACAGGTATCAAGGTTGATATCGCAATAATCAAGGATGACAATGCAGCAATTAGGTTATCACTCAACTCCTAATTACTTAATGCAATAAACCATAATATAAATAATAAAATATTTGTAAAATTTAAGGTAGGGTTTAAATGCACCGGGGCTTGCCTTGCTCTGATACGACGACTGTCTCAGACTCGAGGACTCCAACGTCTGGTCCGGAACCCACCGACGATCGCTCTTCTCCGGAAGCTTGCTCGGTGACTTCGGCTTCTTCGAAAGCGGAAACTACACGAATACATAACATGCTTTAACATGATGCTCGATGATAAACATGATGCTTGATGATAACATGCTACGAGTTACGACTTGAGTACAACTTCCCTTCACGGTACAGTCGCAAACTGAAAACCTACTAACTAGTAGCGACGATTTCCAGTGATACCAGCTTTTAACCTAAACAAGTTACTAACGAGCTCAAACATGGAATTTAAGGTGCCAAAGATCACCAAAGGGTAGTGACCTAAGGACATCACTCAATCAAAAAGGCACACAACACTTAAAGTTCTTAATTTAACATTTATTTACTATTTAAATAATTAGGGCATAATTAGAAGTTGATCAAACTTTATCTAAACAACCTCAAACTTTTTCTTTGAGTTAAGAATGATTTATAACAGTGTCATAATAAATTTCATAATTTTTGGATAAATAAATTAATTATTAAAATTCCTGGAAGTTGCATTTAATCTTTATTGGAACCAATTAATTCTACTGCACAAAGTATTCAAATTCATGATTTAACATTTTTCCTAGATAGTTTATACATTGAGAAGCTTACACAAAAAATTTCATGAATTTTGGAACTCTACAAAATTTCTAATGAAATAAACAAATAATAGCACTATTCATTTATTTGAAAAAGAAAAACAAAAACGAAAATCCGAACCGGGCTGATCCTTTCTTTCCCCCCGGTCCGGCCCAACGAACGGCCCGCGTGCCCACGCTCACGCTGGCCCAGCAGCGGCCTGCTCCGCGCCCGCGCTCTCCCTCGCTTTCTCTCTTTGACAAGCCTGCCCCACATGTCATCCCTTACCTCCCGCTCTCTCGCTCTCCCGCGCGCTCGCTCGCTCTCCCGCGGTGGCCGGCCGGTGACCGGCGCTTCGGTCGACAAACCGACCCCACCATCATCATCTACACCACCCCACGATTCCATTTTGCTAGTAAACACCATGGCTCGAGCTCCGGCGACAGCTCACCGACGACGGTGACGGCTCGACGGCCACGGTGCGCGGCGACTCGACGGTACAATACGGTAGCGGTTGAAGCGATGGCATAGGAAGCATCAGGGGCTCACAGCGGTGACGATGGCGGTCTCTAGGTGGATGGAGAGGAACCGGAGTGGCCTGGCGACGGGAGGCGACAGCGGCGGTGCTCCGACCGGAGTTGGGCACGGGAAGCGAGGGCTGCGGCGATCCAGGCGGAATTGGGCCAGCTCAACTGGTTCACGAGGTGGAGCTAAGGGTGCGGTTGGCGTGGCCGGAGATGGCTTGGTGGCGGCAGCGGTGAGCGGCGGAGCTGCGGTGGCGGCGATGGCGAAAACGGAGAAGCAAAACGATTCACGGTGAGCTCGCATATATATAGGGAACGGCCACGGTGACGACACTGGAGGGCGCGAGACGTCGCGCTGGCGGTCCTGGCGTGCGTGAGAAGGCCGTGGAAGGCCACAGCGGCGGTCGGCCGGCGCCCATACCGGCCGGTGGCCGTCGGCGATTGGCCCGACACTGTAGCTCCCCCCCAAACTCTGAAATTCAAACTGATTTTTCAAATTACTTTCAAATTCATGTAACAACTTGAAAAACTTCCAATTTATGAAATCTTCAGAATTCCAAGCTCTACAAGTTTTGTATTGAACACTTCTTCAAATTCTCACTGGATTTTCAAAATTTGAGTTTAAATTCAAAAGGGGACACATTTTTGGGATTTGGTAATTTAGAAATTACTTTTGATTTCATATTGAAACTTCAAAATCTCCAAACATCAAAGTTGTATATATCAACAAGACCTACAACTTTTCTGTTCAAAACATTTTCAAATTCTGCCTCCATTTTGAAATCTTAGTTTGGGGACAAAAATGAATCAAATCTGAAATTTGTTTATTTTCAAAATTGCTCCACATTTTACACTAAAACTTTGAAAACTCAAAACACCAAAGTTGTAGACCTTGAAAAGTTCTACAAACTTGGTTTTGAACTTTTTCCCAAATTTTGCTTAGATTTTGAATTATTTCAAAAGGGGTAAAACAGGGTTTTGAAATTTAGGGTTTTCGGAGGAATTTTCAATTGGAATTTGTTGCTACTTTGATTTGTGATTACTTAGTGATCAAAACCTCACCCAAGGGCATCATTTGGACCAACATGACATGGTTGACCAAATGCCACTCTTGGTTGACCAATTTAGCTTTTGAAATTCTTTTACATTTCTCCCCCGATTTGAATTCGAATTCGAATCGGAAAACTCGTGACAAGTTTTGGGACTCCTATTCAAAGTCAAATTTGGAGCTTCATTTTAGATGTTGTACTTGAGCTCATACCCTACAATTGACACTAGTGTGCAACACAGTCGCGCACCTCAAATTACGTAGGGCATGGACTAAGTATTTGCGGTGGCATTCGAAATTAGGGTTTTCGGGTTCGGAGCACACCACTGAGAAACACATTCAACCTAGATAAGTAAACTTGTTTTAGTTGATGCATAACAAAGTTAACCTAACAGGGATGCTTTGCAATGCATTATGATGACATGGCAGATTAATTAGCACTATAACACCCGGGGTGTTACAAGGACCGAGAGAGTGGGCCGTCGCCGCGTCAAACTCCATCGATGCGAGCGCGGGGTACGTGGTCACGCCTCAGGCGGACGAGCGGGTGAGTCCGTGGCCCTGTGCGGCACCAGGGTGGGGTGAGGAGGGAGAGGGCTGAGGGCTTGGGAATTGGGATTCTAGGTTATATACCTAGGGTTGCTAGTTGGGTTGTTAGTGGGCTCAATCTTTCTGGGCTTGATGAAGATTCGCGGGTGAAATTAAAGATCCGCACTAAACCCGCGACATTTCGGGTATCCGAACCCGAAACACCGTGGACGAAAATCAGGCCTCGAAACCGAAATCCGCGGACCTGAAACCCGCAGATATCCGTCCCGAACCCGATCCACTGCCATCTTTAAACCAAAAGCAAAAGGATGACCTAAGGTGCTCCTTGAATCGAACCGACTGCAAAATACATTGGTTCTTAAAATTTACAAGCCACATGGAAGAAGTTGGATCTGTACGCTAAAAGATCTTGTCGTTTTGAAGTTTCCAAAGTTCCTAAGCCGCGATTAGGGAAGCTTCCACAAACAAATCCAGTGCATGTATCTCTTGAGCCTTTACAAATCTCTCTGCCAGAGGTAGGGAGGTGTCCCATGAGAAGTTGATTGTTGCCCAGCAAACGGGCAAGTGAAGAAGAATGATAATATAATATTGCCTCCTCTTGTTTTGTTTTAATGTACATGTTAATTATTATTACGGACTACTAATAAATATCTTCTGTATTGTTTTCGTGTGACGAGTTGAGACGTACGCCACCTTTCTGTATGGATATAGGGCCTGCTTGGTTAGGCTAAAAAATTTTCCCAGCCAAAACAAGGGCATGCCAAATTCTGGTTGCCAAAACCTAGGAAAAAAATTTGGTTTAGCATTTGGTTGGGTGTGCCAAACAATGAAATCCAAAATTATGGAACTCGATCCATTGGTTTGATGCCAAAACGTATATGCCAAGGTCTATAATTTAGTAACATACCACATACAATTTTAGGAGCATATTACCAATCTTTATGGTATTTTTGTCATATATAGCATATGTGGTATTTTGGATGTAGATCTAAGGATTTATTTCATTTTATTTGAAATAGTACAAATATGCATAATTTAAACACAAATGTATGAGGAGTTATTTTAGATTATATCTCATAATGGTCTAAGTGGGTAATTTTTCTAAAAATCAGATAGAGTACAGGTCTATTATTGTCAATGATGATAGAGTCTACCTAGTGGACGATGGGATGTTTTATATGATTTACAAGAATTCCTAGGATTTATCACTTATTGAGTTTTTTAGTACCTATGGTCCAGTTAATGTGTTTCTTGAGGTTTAAGGTGGAGACTCCAAAATGAGGCTCAAATTAGTAATAGGAAGACTGAAGTTTTATGCATCTCATCCAGATGGTACTAATTCATTTTCCTGCGCGATCCAATCCTCAGCCGCATGTCAACCTTGCATTTCAATCGAAGCTATTTTTTGTTCCTGCATTTTGAAGATGTCATTAATTACCTACTCCCTCCGGTCTAAATTATACAGTTACTTTGACTTTTTTATATAGATTTTGTTATGTATCTAGACATATGTTATATTTAGATATATAGCAAAATTAATGTACCAAAGTTAAAGCGACTTATAATTAGGAACGGATGGAGTAAAATGTAAGTTCAATGGACACCATCTTTTTTGAAACTCCCATGGACAGCATTAATGCAAGAGGAGAGAAAAGGCTAACAACTTTTGGGTCACCAACCTAATAATAGGATTGTGTCTAGACAGTAACTACTACTATATAATCCCATGCTAATGATTCATGCCTATAAATTTTAAATTTTCCTTTGATTTTATAGTGAGTCAAAAGAGAAGATAAAATAAAGTGTGTAACTAAACTAGTGCCATCCACATCAAATGATACGTCAAAATCTTGTTTATATATAGCACCTTTGGCATATATAGTGATGGACCACCACAGAAGCCGATCTTCCATCGCCATTATTTTAGGACCAGATTGTTGATGCCTACTCTCCAAAAGCGACACTATACTATACTGCAACCGCCGACAGTTTTGCATTGCTCATATATGATTCACAAGATATTTCTGCGGTTTTGTACTACAGTATATATAAACCTAGCTCATCTGGTTTTGGTATTGGGCGAGAAGAATTCTGGTTTCTGGTATTGATGATCACTTTATTTTTAGGTAAAAGGATAATATCGATTAGCTAGGATATCTTGAACAAATAAAGTACGTGCAAGAGGCGAAGGATTTGTTTTGATTATTTGCTATATATGCAGAGGCATGGCATATATTCTTTGCTATCATGGTACAATGCAAATAAATAAAGCTGCAGACAAATATTCTCCAAGATCTGGCCTATTCTTAACAACCTAAACAGAGGTATTTATCCCTGTTCATACATGTCGTTGTTCACAGGAAAGTAGTATGAGTACAGTGTATGGTTCCAAACATCCAAACCAATGCGCTGCAGATACATTAGCAACCATCCATTGATTTTTCCACTATATACTAGTACTATAGCAAATCAACATCTTTTAATTGCTCTGAGTGATGCTGAAACAACACATTAATTAAAATATGATGCGCTACCGATCGACCATTTATTTAGCTGTCTTGCCCAAATGATTGTTACGTAGGTCGGTCGGTCTTGGGAATCAGATGGCATCATATCGGTTAGTTGGAACATCAGAACTCTTTTACTTCAGTGGGTGTTTAGTTCGTGGGGTAAAAAATTTTAAGTGTCATATCAGATGTTTTATAGGATATCAGAAGAGGTGTTCGGATACTAATAAAAAAACTAATTACATAACTCGCCTGGAAACCGCAAGACGAATTTATTAAGCCTAATTAATTCATCATTAGCACATGTTTACTGTAGCACAACATTGTCAAATCATGGATTAATTAGGCTTAAAAAATTCGTCTCACAAATTTATCGCAATCTGTGTAATTAGTTATTTTTCGTTTACTTTTAATACTCCATGTACGTATCAAACATCTGATGTGACGAGGCAAAAAAAAAATTTAGAACTAAACACCCGCTCAGTTCTTGTCGATATATCGATCCACAGTATCTTCATGTCCTGCATTTGAACATATGGCCAACATTTGAACACCTGTTTCCCACAGTATCTTCATGTCCTGCATTAAGGGCTCTAAGAAAACATCCATATCAACTCTAGGTTGTGTAGGTCCAGAAATAAGAATGGTTAGCAAAAGGTACTTTCGCTTCTGCATCAACCATGGAGGAAGGTTGTAGATGGTGAGGATCACCGGCCATGTGCTATGCTTGCTGCTCCTCTCAGAAATGGATTCATTCCGTCAGTACTCAGTGCGAACCTAACATTCCTTGATTCCCTTGTAAAGTCCTTGTGGTTTTCATTGAAATCTTTCCACTGCTGGCCATCGGCTGGGTGCCGAAGCTTCCCATCGTCTTTGTGCTCATCAGAAGCATGCCAACTCATAAGTTGGGCATCCTCTGGGTTAGCGAACAAACACCTCAATCGATCGACCACAGGAAGGTACCACATCACCAAAGCAGGAATCTTTTTCTGCGCATAATAGTCTACTTCTTCCTTTTCTTTGCCGGTGGGTTTTGAACTACTCTTCTGGGTCTTTTGTTGGGTCTTCTTTCGTTTTTTCCCTTAGACATGGAGGCATCACACTCTTCCTCTATGTAGTCTTTATTTGTCTTGTACCTACTTGCACTACACTTCAGACGGCTGTCCAAGTCCTTATAATCATCACCCCAATATAGGATACAGTGATCTCTACAAGCGTGGATCTTCTCAACACCCATCGTGAGTGGACTGATTAGCTTCTTTGCATAGTACGTGTTAGCAGGCACTTTGTTCTCCTTAGGAAGCATGTCTGCGATAATGCTCAAGAACGCATCGAAGCCAGCATCAGAAAGACCATATCTAGCTTTGCACACCAACAACTTTAGCACAGATCGCAGCGTCGTGAACTCTTTGGTGCAACCCTTGGACTCATCGTACAAAGGCTCTTCTGCTGCCTTCATCAGGGTCTCCTACCTTTCATGAAGAAGACTGATGGATCTTTCGCATGACGACGCAACATTGCCTCTAGAAATTCTGTATCTTCCGCAGCCATATTAGTTTCGGCGCCATCTTCATTTCCTCCAGCGAAACCATGATTAGGAACATTTGGCACAACATGTTCAGTGGCAAGACCATCGGTGTCAGTTTGTTGTGTCTCGTGTACGAACTCAAACCCGTCAACAAGCACTTCTGGACCATCGGCATCGATGTTCGTAGGAATTCCAGTTGCATAAGGCGCAGAGCTACCCTCTCCATGCTTTGTCCAAATCAAGTAATCCTTCATAAATCCTCGACGGACTAGACGAGTAAGTATTTGTTGAATGTCATCAGATACATCAAAATTTCTACAATCCATGCATGGACAATGTATGTGCGTCTTTCTTGTTCTTGAAGCATGGTTCTTAGCAGCATCAATAAACCTCTGGACCTCAGTTATGTATGATGGATCTAGTCTTGATAAATTATACATCCAGAATGACCTCTCCATCACTACCTGTAAAACACCATTCATGATCTAGGGTTTAAATAGGATTTATCTAGGGTTTATTATCAAGGGTTTATGGTTTAGCTTGGGATTAAAGGAAAAAACCTAAGTTGCATAATTAAAACAAATCTAAGTATATATCATAATTATAGAAACACACAATTCATTAAAAATGTATAGATGTGGAAAAAATAAATTGAGAAATAAGGAGAGATATTGAAGTAAAAAAACCAAATTACCACATAATTGAAAAATAAAAAAGTCTACATTTCTCTCTCTACATAAATATACAAGAACACACCATTGATTCAATCTTGCATAAACTAGCTAAAAATTGAGAAGCAAACATGAAAAGGGAGAGAGGAGAGGCATTATCCAACCATCTTGAGCAACCTCATCTAACCATCTTAAGAAATAAAGACAAGAAGCTAGCTATTCTTCTCCCACACTCGTGGGGAAACCCTAGATCCAAAAAGTGGCTCTAATTGAGCATTAATGAGCAAATTGAAGCAACTGGGACATAAACTAACCTTTTTTGGCAACCTCCTTCCAAGAAATCAAGATCAAAACCTCCCCCTTGTATTTTGTAAAATCTGGACCTCCAATGGAAGGTGGCTGCGAGATACAGTGCTGCTCGGGAAGGAAGAAAGGGTATTTATACCCAGAGAAATCGCAGGCGGTTGGATAGGCCAACCGCCTGTGGTACTGCATATTCACAGGCTGTGTAATTGTATCATTTACACAGGCGGTTGGCTTATCCAACCGCCTGTGAAGATGCATTACCACGCCTGTGTAAATGAAACATTTACACAAGCCAACCGCCTGTGGTAATGCATCTTCATAGGCGGTTGGCAGCTCTGAGACCGCCCTTTTTATACCACAGGCGCGTGATAACTAAAACCGCCTGTGGTATAAAAAGGGGGCGTCGGCGTTGTACTCTTTTCTACTAGTGTAGCATTTGTGGTATTTTGGATGTAGATCTAAGGATTTTTTTTATTTTATTTGAAATAGTACAAATATGCATAATTTAAACACAAATGTATGAGGAGTTATTTTAGATTATATCTCATAATGGCTTAAGTGGGTAATTTTTTTAAAATCTGATAGATCACAGGTATATTATTGTCAATGATGATAGAGTCTACCTAGAGGACGATGGGATATTTTATATGATTTACAAGAATTCCTAGGATTTATCACTTATTGAGTTTTTGTAGTACCCCTATGGTCCAGTTAATGTGTTTCTTGAGGTTTATGGTGGAGACTCCAAAATGAGGCTCAAATTAGTAATAGGAAGACTGAAGTTTTATGCATCTCATCCAGATGGTAATAATCCATTTTCCTGCGCTATCCAATCCTCAGCCACATGTCAACCTTGCATTTCAATCGAAGCTATTTTTTTCGTCCTGCATTTTGAAGATGTCATGAATTACCTACTCCCTCCGGTCTAAATTATACAGTTACTTTGACTTTTTTATATAGATTTTGTTATGTATCTAGACATACGTTATATTTAGATATATAGCAAAATTAATGTACCAAAGTTTAAGCGACTTATAATTAGGAACGGAGGGAGTAAAATGTAAGTTCAATGGACACCATTTTTTTTTGAAACTCCCATGGACAGCATTAATGCAAGAGGAGAGAAAAGGCTAACAACTTTTGGGTCACCAACCTAATAATAGGATTGTGTC
Source organism: Saccharum spontaneum (assembly GCA_022457205.1). Lineage (NCBI taxonomy): Eukaryota > Viridiplantae > Streptophyta > Magnoliopsida > Poales > Poaceae > Saccharum > Saccharum spontaneum. Next base: position 8,507,367 of record CM039609.1, on the reverse strand, counting down.
TAGACAGTAACCACTACTATATAACCCCATGCTAATGATTCATGCCTATAAATTGTAAATTTTCCTTTGATTTTATAGTGAGTCAAAAGAGAAGATGAAATAAAGTGTGTAACTAAACTAGTGCCATCCACATCAAATGATACGTCAAAATCTTGTTTATATATAGCTTTGGCATATATAGTGATGGACCACCACAGAAGCCGATCTTCCATCGCCATTTTTTTAGGACCAGATTGTTGATGCCTTCTCCAAAAGCAACACTATACTATACTGCAACCGCCCAGAGTTTTGCATTGCTCATATATGATTCACATGATATTTCTGCAGTTTTGTACTACAGTGTATATATAAACCTAGCTTTTGGTATTGGGCGAGAAGAATTCTGGTTTCTGGTATTGATGATCACTTTATTTTTAGGTAAAAAGATAATATCAATTAGCTAGGATATCTTGAACAAATAAAGTACGTGCAAGAGGCAAGGATTTGTTTTGATTATTTGCTATATATGCAGAGGCATGGCATATATTCTTTGCTATCATGGTACAATGCAAATAAATAAAGCTGCAGACAAATATTCTCCAAGATCTGGCCTATTTTTAACAACCTAAACAGAGGTATTTATCCCTGTTCATGCATGTCGTTGTTCACAGGAAAGTAGTATGAGTACAGTGTATGGTTCCAAACATCCAACCTCGATCTGTCTCATGGGAATCAGCTAGGTAAAGGACCAACCAATGCGCTGCAGATACATTAGCAACCATCCATTGATTTTTCCACTATATACTAGTACTATAGCAAATCAACATCTTTTAATTGTTCTGAGTGATGCTGAAACAACACATTAATTAAAATATGATGCGCTACCGATCGACCATTTCTTTAGCTGTCTTGCCCAAATGATTGTTACTCCCTTCTCACTCCATCCATCCCATAATAAGTGCACTTCTAGAGTTCAAAGTTTTTTCCAAAATAAGTGCACATCTACATGTAAGACAACATAACTATATTTATCTTTTTCTACTTTCTCTGTTTCTAAAGTGTAATGATGGCATCTTTTTAGGGATATATTTGTAATATTATCTTCACCAAAGTCCTAGATGTTCACTTATTTTGGGACGGAGGGAGCAGGTCGGTCGGTCTTGGGAATCAGATGCCATCATATCGGTTAGTTGGAACATCAGAACCCTTTCACTTCAGGCCATGTTTAGTTTCCCAAATTCATCCCCAAATTTTACTATGCAAAAAGAAGATTTCCCATCACATCAAAATACCGGCACATGTATGGAGTACTAAATATAAATGAAATCAAAAACTAATTACACAGTTTTGTTGTACTTTGCGAGACGAACATTAATTTTTTAGCCTAATTAATCAATGTTTAGACAATTATTACCAAATAAAAACAAAATTGCTACAGTATCAAACAGTAATTCGGGGTACCCTAATTTGGGGATCTAAGCCTCAGTTGTTGTCGATATATCGATCCGCCGGGCTCCTTGCATGGCTCTGCAATCTGCATGCATGCGTGCAGCTAGAAATGCTCTCTGGCATGAGAGGCGGCTGAGACCCTGCCGTCCAGTCCAGGGCAGGCTCCACCCCAGCATGCAGATGCAGATGTCTCCCACTCATGCAAAATAGTCACGCTAGCTAGCTTTTTTTTTTAGAAAAGGGATATATTAATATCCCAGCTTCTTTCATCCTATTCGTTTGAACTTATCAGCAGAATCAACAACCATCCAGCAGTATTTTTCTCTCACAACAAACCAGCGAACAGTACTTTCAGCACAATAAACCAGCGAAACGAACAGGGTGTTTATCATATACACTACAGGAAACTGGCTCTTTGCCGACTGCAATTTTCTTTGCCAACTGTTTTTTTTCGACACTCGGCAAAGAGGTCCCTTTGCCAACTGGAATTTCCTGCAGTCGGCAAAGCAGGATTTGCCGACTGCAATTCTTTGCCGACTGCCAGGCAGTTGGCAAAGCCATGACTTTGCCGACTGCCAGGCAGTTGGCAAAGAATTGCAGTCGGCAAAGGCAGGCCATGGTTGACGCCATCCACACCGTCACCTTTGCCGACTGCCACTCCGTTAGCAGTCGGCAAAGGTGCAGGCTTTGCCGACTGCCATCCTCCCTGGCAGTCGGCAAAGGCTCTTTGCCAACTGCCACTGATGGCAGTCGGCAAAGAATTAATTTTTTTTTCGATTTTCGATCCCAGTTTTTTTGTGTTGCCTTGCTACAGTAAGTACATGATATATTCCAAGTTTGGGGTTATTTTGATTTATTTTGCTATATTCTATTGATTTTTGCTATTTCTTTGATTTTTTCCGGCAGCTCTAGATTTGAACTGCAGGTACATGAAATAATGGAATCCGGCAATTTAGAAAATGATATTCATGATGTTTGGAGCATGTCGAGGCCGTGTGCGGGGCCTCGCGTGAAATTTTGACCGTGTTGGTGTCGGAACACGTCGAGGCACGCGCGTGAAAAGTGTTTTTAAATTTTATAAAATCGAAACGGAGTCCGAAAATGACGAAACTTGATGACGTGTCTTACCATCGCATGCGGAGGCTGTGGTAAAAATTTGAGAAAGTTTCGAGCAAGTGGCGACATCGGGTGGCTAAAACCTGGACTAACGTCGGGTGGCTAACTTGTTATCACATGTGGAGATGTCCAGGTTTAGCCACCCGACGTCGCCACTTGCTCGAAACTTTCTCAAATTTTTACCACAGCCTCCGCATGCGATGGCAAGACACGTCGTCAAGTTTCGTCATTTTCGGACTCCGTTTCGATTTTATAAAATTTAAAAACACTTTTCACGCGCGTGCCTCGGCGTGTTCCGACACCAACACGGTCGAAATTTCACGCGAGGCCCCGCACACGGCCTCAACATGCTCCAAACATCATGAATATCATTTTCTAAATCGCCGGATTCCATTATTTCATGTACCTGCAGTTCAAATCTAGAGCTGCCGGAAAAAATCAAAGAAACAACAAAAATCAATGAAATATAGCAAAATAAATCAAAATGACCCCAAACTTGGAATATATCATGTACTTACTGTAGCAAGGCAACACAAAAAAACTGGGATCGAAAATCGAAAAAAAAATTAATTCTTTGCCGACTGCCATCAGTGGCAGTTGGCAAAGAGCCTTTGCCGACTGCCAGGGAGGATGGCAGTCGGCAAAGAATTTCTGAGAAAAAAATAAAAAATAACCTTTGCCGACTGCCAGGGAGCAGAGCAGTCGGCAAAGTATTTTTAAAAAAAATTAAAAAAAATATTTTTTTTAAAAAAATAATAGACCTTTTGCACAGGCTATCTGAAAACTACGCTTAAATTTCTTGATTTTTTAGGACGCGAACAAAACACTTAATTGCCCATAATTTTTAGGACGCGAGCTCAAAAGGAACATATATAGGTGTATATATTTTTGTCAGTTTTTTTGACATTGTTTGACATGACATGTGGTTTAAGTCAGAATTATTACTTTCTAAAACCACACAAAAAATTATATTTTATATAGAATACTTAAAGTTTAGCCATGTCTGAAAAATCTCCGTCGAATTTGGCCTGGCCTGTTTAAGTGATGCGCAATCCTATCTGGACTCTAGGCCCATGATATTGCTGACTGTTTGTGCCATTGGATGGTGATCGAACGGCCCGTGTCTCGTGCCGTCTGGTACAAAACGGCGGCGGCGGGCGCCCCCTAAACCCTAGTTCATTTTGAGCCAGGACCCATCCTCTCCTGCAGGCCGCCTCCCTCTCCGATGCGTGCACGCCATCACCTCCCTCCGCGATGCGCCGACCTATAGGAATCCACAGCTCCAGTGCACGGTGAGCTCCAGCACCAAGTCAGCAGCGGCCTTGGTGGCCAGTGGTTGGGCATGGTGGTATCGAGCGCGTGGATCTTGTGCGGCGTTGGATCTCGAGGTCAGGATCCAGCGTGGAGCGGCGTCATGGGTTCAACGGCCGTCGCCGACAACGTCTCCCCGGATTTGGTCTCCACAGATTTGGTGTTCGCGGCTCCATCTATTGGTGAGCAGGCCCGTTCCACCCCATTCAATCCCCCTTCTCTTGCAATCGAATAATCATCAGATTTGAGTTTGCGGCGGTTGAATATGTGACAGGAGCGCCATGGGAGAGGAGCTCGAAGGGATCCGACTCGCATCCCCTACACCACCTGCAGAACTGCCAACCCACCACCATGATCTAGGTACTTCTCCGCCCCTCTTTCTTGCATGACTTTCCTTTGTTTGGTGATGAAAAATGTATTCACGTGTGCTTATTCGGTTGCAATTGCATGATGTAAATAATTTTTTAATAACACCTTATACATATGTAAGCATCATGTCCCATTTATCCAGTATCTGTATATGGTTTACACAATAGATCTGAAATATATATGGTTTACATAGGTCTGAGATAAATATCCCATATGTATGTTTATATATGTAAGCATCGCATCCTATTAGTTAGTTGATGTTTTTTTGTTAAGACATCATTGTTTGGTAGTAGTTTTTAGACCACCAGTTTCTTTAGTTTATTCATGTCTTATTATTGGTGTACCCTGAAGAAATATCAGTACATTGTCAGGGCTCATATGCTGGTATAATTTCAGATTGTTTCGTAGTAGTTCTAACTTCTAAGAACACCAGTTTCTTTAGTTCATTTACACTAATTTGTCTTCTCTGCTTGCATTTGGTTTTTAAGGTACAACAGAAGAGGTCAACTGAATGATGGATTCCCTTTAGTTGAAACTGAATTGTTAAAAATATATCCTGGCTTCGTAGATATTAATGGCAACGTGCGCACTGTGTCGTGCATTGACTCAAGGTTGCACAACATTAGGTAATGCTCTTCCTATGTGAAATTGTGCTAACTTTGGATTGAATTTTTCCGCATAATATTGCCAATTTATTCATGTACCTTCCGCGGTCAGCTTTTCCTATTTGAAATACACAGTCAGATTATGTGGTTACCTACAACTTATTTTGGTTAAGCTGCAATCAGCTAACTGCTAAATCCTTGGCTGCACAGTGGAGCGGTGCTTCAGGTTCTGTTACTGCCCTGTTAGGTATCTGCTGAAATGTGCATCTGGAGTGGAATGTACGATTACTACAGCTGCAGTCCATCAGGTAACCCACGCCTACGTATATTCATGGCCTCCTTCACAATAATTTTTTTCGTCATCCATCCAACATCAACCCACTTTTTTTCCTAAGGCTGTTAATTTCGCAAACAATTGATTGGTTAAAAAGGATAAATACCATTCGTGTTCGCTCGCAATCGGTTGACTAAATCACTAAAATGAAGAACCAGGTGGCTCATTGTTCAGGGCGGAGGCGAGATTTATTTACAGTCATATATGTCACTGCCTACGCAATAAGAAAGACCCTCTTCTGACTTACTAAAAATGTGTTGGTGCAAAGATTTATTTACAGTCATATATGTCACTGAATCGGTTTCATATTCATGTTAATAAGAAGCCACTGTTAAAGAAAGCCTTAATACGAAGTGGCATAGACTTACTAAAAATGTGTTGGTGCAAAGATTTACTACTACACTTTTCGGGAAACAATCCTCTGGTTGCAACTAGCTTTGCTAACTGATGAACTTTGCTGCAGATGACAGGTGTGGTGTTCCCAAAATGTCCTATAGATGTCCCACCAATATTTAGTCCACCTACAAATAATTCTCAGACTTATGGCTCACCCAGATATGCTGCAGCCAGTCTAAGAGACAACATCTCTGATCTTGAGGCTCTAAGGTTATGCCCTTTTGCTTACTAATTTGGTCCTTTCTCACTCAATTAACCTGTCTAATGATTTTAGCAGCGTTTTCTGTTCGTTACAGTATAGAAGATTTGAGGTAGATTCAAAATATGATGACACTATGGAATGATATGTTGTATGGTCTAAACCCATCTAGATTGAAAGGTATGAGATAATTACCTTCCCTAATTTATTCTTACCGTCTTCTGCTCTAATTGATGTGGGTGACTGATCTCTTAAATTTGTTTCGCCATAGGCTATTAACTGCAAATGTGCAGGTTAAGCTATGCTTCTATCAGCGACGAATGAAATAGATAGAGGTAAAATATATCTGGGTACTGATTGCTTCTTGGAATCCATGATATTTCATATTTTGAATATTAAATTATGGACTTCTTGTATTTTGGCTGTCAAATTGTGCACTAAGTGTTCAGTGGTGCTTCCATGAAAAATCATCAGACTACACGGTGTGCACAACGTTGCACTGCCCATTTGAATTGTGGATCTAATCTAATAAAACGAACGACTGAACGAGGAATGGGAGTTCAGTGACTCTATTGCTGCCCCTTTGTTGTAGACAACTGGAAATATCTTTGCATTCTTGGCCTTTGCATTGCAAGATTGCAAGTGTAGTGGTAGTCTGATCTGCTGTTTTTTTTTCTCTGAGCTGATTATTAGACACATACAAGTTGTAAATTAGATTTGTTTCTATTTTTTATTGCAAATCATGTGGTACTGATTCGTTAAAGTTGATACCAAGGGACACCATTTCTTATGTTCGATCATGACCCTGAAGCTTGGGATACCAGCTTGGCTGTTAGGATATCGTGTAGCATATTACAGGGTACACCGGCTAAACAAAGTTAAACTGTGCTGCAGATTCTCTTGGATGGAATCATACACGAAGACCACTTGAGTTGGGCAAGCTGGAGACGACAGCCAATTTCAAGGCCCGAGGCCTCAGATAGATGAGGACCTCTCGTGGTAAAGTTTTGCTTGCTTTTGTGCCCAGACATTTCTCATCTAATTCTGAACGCGAGCGTGAGGTGCATCAGTAACATATTCTTATGTTATGGATCATGTTTACTATATATATAATATATATACCTAGATATATATTTGCCAATTGCTCTTAATTAGCTCCTAATATGATCTTAATGTATGACACACATACTGTTTAGCCGCACGCGCGCAGGGCGCGCGCTTTCTACTAGTATGCTAGAACACTAAGGTGAAAGACCCTCTTCTGACTTCTGTAATTTATAGGAATTGGCTATATGCTAGAACACTAAGGTCTTACCATCTTTTTCTCAATACAGATATAAAGCCTACATGATCTTAATTAGCTTGGCCAATATCAGCTGGATGGCATAGAGAAACCTTGGAGGTTAATAACATGACAGATCTTCATCGATCTAATAGTTTCATGTCTTTTTTCCAATTCAAATTATTTCATCGTTGTGTATAAATAAAAAAAACTTATAGGTTGCTATGCTTATTTTCATAGCGCACCCTACATATATATATATGTGCTTCCAAATTACTTCGCCTCAAGTGTCGGTGTTCTCAAAGAACTTTTATGTTTACAATTTATTGGTCTCAGGTCCCAGTGGTCAATCTTGCTTCTATATTGGTCAATTTATTGGTCTCAGGTCCCAGTCGCCTCAAGTGATTGAACACTACCATATTTGAATCAAATCGTTGTCACCCAGTTGATAAGTGACCTAATTTATAATTCTACCATACAACTTGCATTTTTTGGGAGCTTCCTCTGTTGTGCCCGCGGCAACGCGCGGGGTACCTGCTAGTGTGTGTGTGTATATATATATATATGTGTGTGTGTGTGTAACAATAGTAATTGTGTGTATTGGATTTATATTGTGATGAAATTGTGATATAAATGGTGCTACCGGTGCTTCTGGTGAAATTGGATTATAATTTGTGATTTTGTAGGGTTTTGATGCGAGAAAACAGAAAACAAAAGCAAAAAAAATCCAGCTTTGCCGACTGTTTACAGTCGGCAAAGCTGGGCAAAAAAAACCCGGACAGAGTCTTTGCCGACTGCAATGGGAGGCAGTCGGCAAAGAGGTCAAACCTTTGCCGACTGCAACTCCGAAAGCAGTCGGCAAACAACATTTCAAAAAAAAAATTTCTTTCTTTGCCGACTGCAACTCCAAAAGCAGTCGGCAAAGATTATTTCAAAAAAAAAATTCTTTCTTTGCCGACTGCAATTCCGAAAGCAGTCGGCAAAGAATATTTCAAAAAAAAAAATTTTTTCTTTGCCGACTGCCGAGCTGGCGACCAGTCGGCAAACAATTTTTGAAAAAAAAATTCTTTGCCGACTGTCGAGAAACCAGCGGTCGGCAAAGCCTGCCGTTAGGGCTGACGGCGCCACGTGGCTTTGCCGACTGCTGGCGTGGCAGTTGGCAAAGCCTTTGCCGACTGTGTGCCACGTGGCAGTAGGCAAAGCCGCCTTTGCCGACCCAGGCTTTGCCGATTGCTCTTTGCCGACTGCCACGTGGCTTTGCGGTCGGCAAAGCCTTTGCCGACTGGGTTTAAGTCTTTGCCGACCGGGGCAAGCAGTCGGCAAAGAAGCGTTTTCCTGTAGTGATAGATGTTGCTTATTACAAACACAAGCATTGTGGTCCACACAATCTCAAAAACAAAGTTTTGAGTCACCCTAGCTAGCTAATCAGGCCGTACGTTTTTCTGCAGCTACTAGATTATGTGTTGTGTCAATTGTCATGCTTACTGATTTGCTGTGGCTCCAAACCCTTAATTAGCTTCTTCTCTGGATGGACAGCTAACAAATCGTACATGTACACTGATCGATCCAAGAGTGATGCGCTAGTTGATGGAAGAGCTATCAACCATTAGTGTCCACGCGGCGCAGACGATGTACAGTATATATGCATGATGCATGATTTGCAGTAGAAGGGATGAAGGGAAAGTGTTCATCAGAATTCAAAGGGAGAAGAGAAGATGAAGAGCAACAGATTGACAGGTTACAAATACTATACAATTAGTGCAGTTTGTTTGAGGCTGGATCGGGAGCTCCAACCGTCCAACCTCATGTAGGAAGCAGCAAATTAAAAGCAGCCCATAAGCTAGGAATCGCAGCTTCTAGGTAGCAAGTAGATGGAGCCCCACAAGGATTGGCCTGGAGCCATATCCACCGCGGCCGCAAGCAGCCGATCATCTTTTCCGCGCGCGAATGCGTGCATGGTCCAGCGCACGTATGTACGGGAGCAGCAGCTGATAGCAATCGCCGGTAGCTGCCTATATATCCCTGCCCAAATGATTAGGCTTCGGGCCTTGCAATCAGACAGACAGGCTTGCATGGGCCATGTTCCCTAATTTCACCCCTAAATTTCACTGTGTAAAAAGAAAATTTCCCGTCACATCAAAATATTAGCACATGCATGGAGTACTAAATGTAGATGAAATCAAAAACTAATTACACAGTTTTGTTGTACTTTGCGGGACGAACGTTTTAAGTCTAATTAATCAATGTTTAGACAATTATTATCAAATAAAAACAAAAATGCTACAGCACAGCACAGTGCTGCTGCAGTGATTCGGGATCCTTGGAATTGCACAGCCCTAGCTAGCAGCTAGCTTGTCGACCGGCCTGCATGCTGGGGGTCCATCTGCATTCGCGAGCTGCATTTGTATACTCCTAGTCTAGAGTATATGCTGTGTCCAGGGACCAGACTGCAGCCAGGCTCCACCCACAATGCAATGCCTCTCAACTTTCATCCATGCGAATGAATAGTCAGACACGAACGGATATAAACAGAGCTCGCTAGCTAGCCCGCAGACAGATGTATGATCTTCTGATCTTGTGCGTGTACTTTCATGCCTGCTGATGATTTAGCTCACGAACCTCCAAGTCCATAGCAGGCAGCAGCAACAGCCAATGGACTAGCTGTCACACTAGCATACACAGTCAGTGCTGGATGGCCTATTCATTATTCCCGCTTGTTTTTGTATTATTATAATCAGTTAGGACGAATTAATAATTAATTAACACGCCGAATTGTTTGATCCACGCTCTACGCCTACGTCGTGCTTGCATATTCATCACAGTATTTGCAGAATGCAGATAGTAAGAGTATTTTTAGTACTCCGTCCACAAATGATGCAATTATGTGATTCGTGTCAGTTAAGTTAGTTTGATCAAATTTATAGTAACCAATATTAACATTTATGTATCCAAATTAATCTATTATAAAAATTTATTTTATATAACTATAATATCATGATACTTATTTTATATCAGAATAATAGTAATTTTTATATAAATTTTGTGAAAATTCAAATTATTTGATTTCTCAAAAAACGAGAATTACATTCTTACATGGACAGAGGGAATATACAGTACTTCCGGATAGAAGGTGGCAAGAACACGAGAATATGACAAGGCAACCACGGGGTTAGCTAGGGCGTACATCAGACTTGTCGTTCAATCGTCAGAGAGAGTGGCAATGGCGAGGTGACGGCGGTTGATGTGTTGCCAATGCAACCGCCGTCACCTCTTCGATTCATTCTTTGCATATCAACCGCCGTCATGTACGCCCTAGCAAACTCGCCATGGCCCAACACCATATGAGATGCAGTCAAGTTTCTGCACATGCACAGTCGCATAATCAGTAAGCTATATATGCTGCCCCGAATAAATATCCGTGGCTCGCTTTTTTAGCAAGAATTAGGATAGCATGCAATGCCGGCAGCTAGACGACTGTCTGTTTCTAGTCCGCTGCATGCTACACCGTCCAGCTGGCTGTACTGCAGCTTTGAGATCACTAGTTCCTGTATAGTAGGCCTTGTTTAGTTTTGGGGCATAAAATTTTGGGGTGTTATATCGGATATTTTATGAGATGTCGGAAGGAGTATTCGGATATTAATAAAAAAACTAATTACAGAACTAAACTGTGAGATGAATTTATTAAGATTAATTAATCTGTCATTAGCACATGTTTACTGTAGCATGATATTGTCTAATCACTGACTAATTAGGCTCAAAAAATTAGTCTCGCAAAATATACGCAATCTTTGTAATTAGTTATTTTTTTAGTCTAAATTTAATACTTCATGCATGTGTCAAACATCTGATATGATATGGTGTAAAGTTTTTTTTAACACCGCCAGAAGCACTGGCATATCATGTAAGACTCGTATTAGACACCTATACTAACCGCACACTCAAGTACAGATGAGACTGTCCGAGAAATCTCGAAACGCTTACCGAGCGCGCACACACACGCACACACACTACTCACACACACGCTCAGCTCCCTTATAAAACCCCGGCGCTGCACCCACGGTTGCCCAGACTGGGAATTGAACCGTGGGCGGGCGGTCTGGCCACTGCCAGAGCTGCCAACTGAGCTAGGTGTAAAGTTTTTGGGAGGACTTTAGGCCTATATCTAGAGCCCACTACGACTTTCGCATGCCCGCGTGTACTGACAGGATACTTCAAATCCCGACATACTCCTATGCATGAGAGAATAAGGCCAATCTCAGTGGGAGTTTCATGTGAGTTTCATTTGCATTAAATGAGTTGCCACGTAGATATTTTTTATGACATGACAGTGTATTTAAGAAGAGAGAGAAGAAATGAGTTTTATCTAGATGAAACTCTCTTAGCACGATTACCAACTCTCTATGAGTCTTGAAATTAAATGCTTATGAAACCACGGAATGAAATTCTCCATTGAGAGTGGGTGTTTCATCCAAGTTTCATTTCATTTTAAATGACGTAGTAGTCTTGAAAACAACGTAATGAAACTTCCCATTGAGACTGACCTAATAATCAATCAACGTAACCAACGCCGACATGCATGCAGTAGACCCACATAGATATATTGGCAACAGATTAGCATGGGCCAGCTATGTATGACTGTATGTGTATAGACGCAGCAGCTTATACTACCAATGAATGATCGTTGTGGCCACGGCCGGCCTATATATATTCATGTTCTCTAGCATCATGGAGATTGCTTGTCGTCGCTAGTAGGTATAGGTGTGTAAACTGCCATATATGGCGTGTGTAGTCAGGGCTGTAAATTTTCAGGGTATTGTAGCACATGTATAACTATAGTAATTAGTGTTCAATCATAGATTAATTAGGGTTAAAAGATTCGTCTCACAAAAGACATGTAAACTGTGCAATTAGTTATTTTTTATCTATATTTAATGCTTCACGTATGTGTCCAAACATTCGATGGGATGTGCTGTAAAGTTTTTAGGTGGGAATTAAAAACTCCCTCACGTCGCGTCCCTAAAAGAGTGTCATTTTTCTTATAAACAAATCTGGACAAATTCGTAAAAAAAAGACACCCTTTTTTAGGATGGTAGGTGGAGAGAGTATACTACATGGTCTAAGAAAGTTTAGCTTTGCAGAGCTTTGGAGAGGACCTCTATTGCCTATACAGAAGTAGTATTTGTCAAGCTGTCAGGAATTACTTGGGGAGTGAAATTAGTGTTGTATGTGTAGCTTTAGCAAAGAGCATATTAACTGCAGCTGCAAAGTTGAGAGTCATCACTAACTAGATCATCTATCGATCATCACATGAATACATGATGCATCTGGATATACAGTAGTAGTATCACATCAGACTGGTGTGTGTACACTGTACACCAATCACCGTCAAAGAACTAGCTATGACAGCTGGGAGATGCAACAGGTGGCTACACAGCAAACGGATTGCCTTGTTCAGTTTCCCAATTCTCTCCCCAAATTCCACTATGCAAAAAGAAGATTCCCCGTCACATCAAAATGCCGGCAAATACATGGAATACTAAATGTTGATGAAATCAAAAACTAATTGCACAGTTTTGTTGTACTTTGCGAGACGAACATTTTAAGCCTAGTTAGTCAAAATTTGGATAATTTTTACCAAATACAAACGAAATGCTACAGGAATTCTGATACAGTGTTTTTCTCCCCAATTCTCTCATCTAAACAAGGCCATGGAATGTTGGAATAGATCACAGTCCAGGAAGCCGGAGGTGACAGTTCCAATTAACATCTTAGGGCCTGTTTAGAAAGGTTTATCCTGTCTGTCTCCTTACTACACTACCTAGAAGGTATTGTGCAAGCAAAAATCAGCGGCTCTTGTTTGAAAGCAGCGACGCCCCGACCCGCAACCCTAGCCCCTGGCGAGGCCCTCCCCGCCGCAGCCGGCGGCACCGGCAGCCGCCTCCCCCTCCCCTCCTCCACCATCCCCGCGAGCCGCTGACTCCCAACCATGCGCCCGCGTATCCTCCCCAACCTCGCCGGCGTGGGCGCAGTCCGAAGCTCCGGCTGCAGCGGCCGCCTCCGCCTCCGCCTCCCCTCCCCTCCCCTCCATCCCAACCTCTCCACCCACGCGTTTGCCCTCCACCGCCGCCGCCGCGGCTAACCAGGTTGCGGGGTCTGGGGCGCGCCCACCGCCTCTACCACGGAGGGGCCGAATCCCACGCGGATGAGCCCCGGGCGAGTGGATCCACCACCGCCGACCATGGGGAGGCCAGTACTCGGCACCTGCCACCGCCGTTGCCACGAGTGGCCTCACCGGTGGTCCAGATGGCGCCGGTGGCGAACTCGGCTTCTAGGCCACGAGCCCCTAGCCCGACAGCTCCACCATGGGCCGGCCTTGCTGCTGCGGCCACCAAAGCCTGGAGCAGCAGCGCAGGATCCGGCATTGGAGTGCCTTCGCAGCTCATGCCACTGCCGCCGATGAAGACGGGCCATGACGGAGCTGCCACCTCCAGCATCTCTGGTGCTAAAGCGCCCCCACTGGCTCCCTCCACGTCAACATCGCTGGCGACGCCTGGCTCCAACACCATGGACAACGCCACCGTCAGCAGCAGTGTCGAGGCCGCCCTAGCGGCTACCCAACCGCTGATCCCCTCCCCATCCCCACCACCATCGAGGCCGGGCTCCATGCTCTCTCCGGCCGTGGCCCCCTTCTACCTACAATCGGGGGGCACGAAGAGCCGTCAGTGGGCGGACGATGACGGAAAGGAGTCCGACGCAAACCGCCCCACAACCTACCTAGAGGTTATCCGTCGATCGGTGAAGCCGGCAGCAGCGTCCCCGCCGCGCGCCTTGATTCGTTCAGTGGTCTTGGACCATCATGTGGTGTGGACAGTGGACGCCAGGGACAAGGAGGAAGACGGAGGAATCACAAACGGCCGCGCCCTCAGCTGGTGTACATGTGGCATACCTGCTCAGCCAGTCGATCGCCGCGTCCCTGCACGCCAACGCCTTGGCCAACGCAGATGGGTCTCCACTCCCAACGCCGAAGGGTGGCGGGAGATCCTCCACCGGCGGGAGACGTGACCTGTGGCTGCCTTGGTTGAGCCTCGCCCAGAGCGGCTCCCGCAGGCCCGAAGGATTCCCGTAGAGCTCCACGACAGATGTTTCAACTGTCTCTCCTACTCGCACCGAGTAGCAACTTGTCGATTGCGTTGGCATTGCCTACGCTGCCATGGTTTCCGCCACCTCGCCAAGGATTGCAAGCGGCCCAGGTCTGCTTCGATGATGAATGGAAAGGCGGTGACCTATCATGTAACACTGCTCGTGGCGGCGATCCATTGGCCTCCCAGCATGCGCCCCACTGTGGTTCGTACTCGGTTGGGGCCGTGCAGTGTGTCGCGGGAGGCGCTGGCGGAACCCGGTGACGGCGTTGGCAACAACAGAGCAAGCCAGCTAGGGACGACGCGCCTGCAGACCGTGCCGACAACACTACTACCTCTGCTGCTGCACACTACCTCCACGGGCTAGACCCGCTAGTGTTGGAGCTGTGCCAGAGCCCGAGGCCACCCGCATGGGTCAACCCAATGTTGGAGGAGCTCATCGCCTCGCTCACCATACCAGCAGGAGAGACTGTCCCTCAGGACGCACCGTTGTTGATGGTAGTTATCATTCATCATAAACCATCAATTTAACTTAAAGAAATGCTTGAAAAGGATCACCAATAGAAACTTAGGGGTTTAAACTGACAATTTCCACGAGTTTTGGTGAATCTGTATTTTCAGCAGGGTGTTTCCAAAAAACTGGCAAGGAGAATCAAAACGTAAAATAAAACCAAACTTAACCGCGACGAAAACTACTTCAGAAGGTTCCAGATGACACAAGAAGACACCACACCACGGCGGAACCCGAGAGGCTACCAGGTGGGGCCAGGCGGCCCCACCATGGTACCGCCCGGCTTGCCATGGTGGCCCCGCCTGTCAGCTTCCAGAAGCTTCTTCCACCGCCTCCTAGGATTGCATCTATGCCGTTCTTCAAGTCGGTTTGATCCAAGGGCCCACGTTTCACCCTCAGGGCTATATAACTAGGCCCTGCCCCCCTTGAGTATACCTCTACATCTGCCATAAGTCAAGAGAAGACCAGAAATTAGGGTTTCTAGAGATTAGAGAAAGAAAGCTCTAGTTCTTCAAGTTCTTAGTATATGCTTTCTAGCAAGGTTCAAGTAGAGTTTGGGCTACTGCTCAGGATTCCGGATCTACCGTCTAGAGACTGGTATTAGCCATTGTATCTTTTTATGACTTTGTGCTACTTTAATATTATGTTGCTATTTATTATGTTCCTAGTTTGCTCTAGTTTATTACTTGATATAGTTATGATTGATGAAGAATATATGAATGTGTTCGCAAAGCGCCTAATTCAGTTCTTGAGAGAGTTAAGTGGTCGACACTATGTAAGCATGGTGCTTAGATATTGTTTGTCAGTGGATGCACTCTATATGTCGAGTTATGTGGTAGATCGCGGATGTGATACTCCCGTTGAGTCCTTTGTAGTCGACTCCCCGTATGTAGAATAAGTAGAACCTCAGTTACGAAGGAAGGGAAAGCTCTGCTCTCGAATTTCCCTAAGTAATGTTCCTTATGCATAGATCCAAAGTTAGTTATACTATAGATGAGAGTATATATGCTTGAGTGTACAAAAGACTTAGTAATTAGGAATGACATAGGAATCTTTTACTCTTACCGAATCTCGAGCTTAGTCATACTACAATCGTGAGTTGCTGTTTCTGTCTCGGGAATACCTTTATTACCTTTTATTTATCATTTATGTATCACACTTGACTTACCCCTGCTAAAGCATAAGAGTGGTTTGGATCATAAGTATATATATTAGTCAATATCTCTATGTCAACTCAACCCCATAGCTCTTCCTTATGGATTAAACATAAATAACGATACGCGGTATACTCCCGGGTGAAATGCTACAGT
The DNA here is from genome assembly GCA_022457205.1 of Saccharum spontaneum. Taxonomy (NCBI): domain Eukaryota; kingdom Viridiplantae; phylum Streptophyta; class Magnoliopsida; order Poales; family Poaceae; genus Saccharum; species Saccharum spontaneum. The sequence continues at coordinate 8,491,367 of CM039609.1, read as the reverse complement.
GGTAATTTATCTATGCGCTTGCGGATACTTAACTTTAATATTATTTTCTCAGAGTTTATAAGTAGAATTCATAATTTACCAACAAAGCATTTCTAGCATCATGCTAGGGATGACAACTTAGTAAGAGTGATGCTAAAAAATACCAACAACCGCCGATGGACACCCGTTCTCCGGCAAAGGCTGCTCACTGAGTGACGGGCTCAGCTACGCAGCCGCATGTGTAGGGGTAGCCACACGTCACGCTGCCAAGTGGGAGGCAGCCAGACATCGTGGAGGCCGAGGAGCGCCTATGCTCTCCACCTCGAGGAGGTTAACAAGGCAGCGTGGATGCTAAGGTGCACGCACAAAGCCCCAACGACAACCCACCTAGCGGGGAGCTGGCCACTCTACGATCAGCGGACTTCGCTGCCAAGAGGCTAAAAAGCGCTTCACCGACAAGATCCTGCATAAGGTGCCATCGTCGTTGCTGCCTCAGCCGACTGTGGAGGCACAACCAAAGTTGCCAACCCGCAGCTGGAGGATCGCCCTACAGCCACTCTCACGCGTCCTAGCTTCTAAGCGGGGAAAGGTGCTGATGATGAAGCGGATGAGATTTATCGACGGGCAGACGAGGCCTTCCACGGAAGCCATGAACGACAGCATCTTCGTGGACCAGCTCAACCCCTCATTCGCTGAGGCGATGCGACAATTCTTCCCGGACCCACAGGGAGGGCGGCCGAGGCGCCGCGCAAGGCAGCACGCCTGATCACTGGCGATGGCTAGGTAGCATGATCAGCGAGTAATAGCCCATGATCTCCTTCTGCTAGGGAGGACAGAGCCGATTGCATAACACTTTCCCCCGTAGTGTGCCATTCGTGGCACGTCGTTGTTCTCGATTTTAATACAAAGATGCACAAACCTTTTGCATATTTGAGAAAAAAACGCTGCCTAGAAAAAAGTGTTTAGGTTTGATTTGGATTTCCTCAAGTTTAAATGTTTGAGTGGACAACTAAATTTGAATGGTATCAGATTCATTCGAAAAACTATTTTCAAAACCTATATTTAATAAAAAGAAAACATCTCCTCTTCATAAGTAGCAGCGGGCCCAATCCTTCCTCCGCGGCCCACCAGCCGTCGGCCATCCTCCGTTACCTTTCTTTTCTATTTAGCTAGGCCCGTGCCACAAAGCTAGGTGGGCCTCGGTCCTTTCTCTTGGTCAGCATTGTTTGTTTATTTATGTTCCTTGCCATTTTTGCTTCGCCACATTTATAGTGTTCCATAACAACGGAAAAAAAAAACAATTTTGGATCTACAGACAACACGAACCCCCCAGTAGCAAGAAAGCACTTTGTATTGTTCAGAACAATCGAGCAATCATGCAGCATAGTCCAGGTATGCGGTACACATAAATGGTCCGGAATCAATAATAGATAGTCTACTTAAGCAAACATAACACCGATACAAAACCTACGTATAATGCTAGAAAAATGAGCAGCTCAGCTCTGATATGGAATTATATACAGAGGGGTTTGGTCAAAGAGATTCAGCATATTCGAATTTGGCGTACCTCATCTGTTTAAATTTTCGTGGTGAAACACGACATCTCCCAGATTAGTAATGGATGCACCTTCTCATATTTTACTAGATTCATTCTGGTATTTGACAATGTTACAATGATATTCTTCCCGTGGTAGATGACATTGTCTATTGACAGTGAGGCACATGTGGTCGCTCATGAATCTCAAAATCTACCGATTTAGTATTTGGGAGGTGCTAATAGTGGGATATGATATGTGTTTGTTCACAGGAGTGATTGTGTGTGTGTGCATGTATGTGAGCATCCGCGTCTGTACTATGATTCAAATATTGAAAAGAGAGTCGACACATAATAATAATGATGCTTAATAAAATTGAGACGATAAAGCATTGATGACCACTGAATTGTTGTTTTAGCTAAGTTCAAGTCCAATGAAATGTAAGATATAATGAAGCATAGCACATTTATTAAAACCTAAACTTTCATTAAATATGTCCTAATATGGTAGGCAAACAATTTTAGATGAACCAAATATATTCTTATATTTGTGTACTATATGATTTTATTGGGTAGAAGACATCAATAAAGATATGACTAGTAAAAATTTGTTGTTGGGTTGTTAATATAAATATAAACTAGTATTAAACTATATAGTAATTTAAAAATTATTCTTGGCTTGTAGAGGGTGTCATTGCCCCCTCCCTTTGGCTGTCAAAACGCTATCACGGTTATTTAACTAGTCCTCGTAGTTTGGAGGTCAAAATTTCTCTTTTCTAAAATAAAACAAAGTCTAAGTTGGACTCTTGATCACGTCGAGATGCATTATACTCCCTCCATTCTAAAATATAAAGTATTCTAGAAAGTTCTGAATAGATTAAAGGATAATATAAATGATGCAGGTTGTTTGGTTCATAGCCTTTTGGGGGTATAGAGAGATTTTTGGGGGTTGTTTGGTTCATAGCCTTTGTCTGCCACGACAAGTCTGTGGTAGCCAAATTGCTAATACAGATTAGTACAAATACCGTGGCATGCCAAACTTAACTGATCAACCAAACAACAGACTTGATAGGTGCAGCTTTACCTGTGGCGTGGCTCATGGTGGCGGGCACCAAGCAACCTCTTTATGCTTACTATTTTGAGTCTGATTATAGACATTAATGACATGTACAAATGTGATTGAGACTTTAAGGGAGTCATTTCGCTTGGAATACCTTATACTTTAGACAAATTTTAAATATTTCAATGCATTATATTTTACGACGGAGGGAGTATTATTGTACGTTTTGTATTCCTCACCAACTGATTCTTCTATTGCTTTATTTTAATTAACATTTGTTTATGATTGTTTGATGAGAGAGGGTTCCTTATTTGACAATTATTAGAAGTTACGAGAATGTGGACGGCTCCTTCCTCTGTCACTCGTACAGTCGTACCACATAACTTATTTCTGAATAGAATAATTCTGTTGATTAGCTGAGTCATCTGGAAGCCATATCGATCTCGTTTTGATGAATGGAACGAAGAAATGTCCTGCATATTTATGAACCACTAAACCTTTGTTTATTTATTAATGTATCTCCCTTTGATGTGTTTTCCCCTCACGTCACGTATTATTTTCCTTTTGTGAGTATACTATATTGTTCCCATTTTATTTCTCTCTGACGTGGACTCGAACGACACGGTGTGAATCATATATTGGCGGTATCTAAATGTGGCGTTTTTACTAAAAAATGTTTTTCCATTTCTTTGAATATATATATAAATAAAACATTTGCGCGGTCTACAATCGGAGACTTTTTTTTACATATTTTAAATTTTTTTTGCAATTTTTTTCGCAACGAGAAGTACCTACTAGTCGGTTGAACTAGAGGCATTTTGATTACACCGTTAAGGCCTTGTTTGGTTTCTGAATCATTTAGTTTAATTCCCATCACATCAATGTTGCGGCAAATGCATAGAGTACTAAATGTAGACTAATTGCATGCATGTCGGCATAGATTAGAAGTAATTTACGAGACGAATCTATTAAGTCTAATTAGTCCAAAATTGGAAACTTTTTGTCAAATAAGACGAAAGTGCTACAATGTTTGTTAAACTTTAACACCTCTAACCAGGCCCTAAATTAGAGGAATTTTCTTCTTCTTCTGATTCAACTTAAAAAATCATAACTTATATATATATTTATACGAATGTATTTTCCTTTTTCCATTTAAAGTTATTTTAGTATCTAAAATATTGTACAAGATTTAGATCTATATTTATAAATCTAAACATTACATTGATTATTTTGGTATCAAAATGGATTCAAACAATATTGTAGTCTTAGTACCAAAATAATTGATACATGTTTAGATATACAAATATAGATCTAAACACAATATTAATTTTGTAGTAATCAAAACGACCTCAAATAAAGAATGCCATAAACTATAAAGTTGCAGATCATTTTTTTCTTGTCTACAATTTTCGTATAAATTTAATCTTCATTTGAACTTATATATAAAAGTTATAATTTATTCTCGAGATAAGCTGGTGAAATTTCGCTAATTCCACCGGTGCTATCTACTTTCCACCGCTTCAATCGGGTGTGGTAGCATAGTTTTGCAATTTTTAAACAAATATTTTTGCAAAAAAATATTTTAAACAAAAAATTAAAAAATTAAAAAAGATTCCACAACGAGATACGGCCGGCGATGCTGGCCCTTCACCCGATTGGGCTTTGGTCCATCAGCTTAGCTCATAAGAGCGAACAGCGGAACGTTCACCTCCACCCACATCTCCTGGTATTGAGAAAAGAAGATGCTCAGCTATCTGTTATTAGTCCATTGAACAAATAAAGTTTACACAGAAGGTGTTCCACTATCTTTTATTATTCATATATGTCCAGTGCTATTATACTCGCATAGTTACATTTCTTGCAGTCAAAAAAAAATGGTTAAAAAGCACCCAATTTGCCTGGATGATTAGGTATAACACTTGTTTTCTCTCCCCTATAGTTTGTAGGAAATTGGAGTCAACATACTACCTACATGAGTTCATTGAGTTGACTACCCTAATATAATATTTTTTGTGCGGTCAAAATATATTGAATATGAGCTCTTCTGGAAGTTGCGACAGAGCTTCGAAATCCTATGGTTATCATATCCGCAAGGAATGATCCTCGTGTCTTTTGTAGTGTCTGTGTCAGTAAGGCTGTCGGTAGAGTTCTGGTGATATACCCAACACAGTTTATCAATGAGCGCAGGCGAACGTTGCAGGTGTGTTTTTTTTATGGGGGTGAAGTTACCAGGTATAGTTTTGAGAGTACATGGTACTTTTTGTTTGCTCAGCACACCAAGACACAATGGCTGTGTTGGTATTACATGGTGTAAGGTTGAGATCGCGGACTAGAGAAGAGTGAATAGTCCTTTTCTAAAACATAATTGCACCGGCTAACCGAAACAAGTGTGAAATTAAAACTATTGGTCTAGCCAAGACTACACCCCTCTATCTACTAAGTCTAGCACCTAAGAAAGATCCTAATTAGGCAACAAAGGTGATGGGCTAGTTTGAGCTCACCTAACCAATTCTAGAAGCAAGGTCATATAAATCTAAACAACTAGTACTTTAGCAAACCGATGAGCTCCTACATAAACTAGTGATGCAAAGCGCATAAAGCCTAAGCTCACTAGCAATGCTCAATAGCAAGGCTACACAAGCCAAACTAGAGAGCTCAAAACACTTAGCTACATAAACTAAGCAATGTGACTAATAAGACTACTCAAGCCAATTAGTCACGCAAGGGAGCTAACAAAGCTATACAAGTTAAGCTTAGCTACTAGCAAGCTAATCAAGCAAACTAGTAGCGCAAGAGCGACAACACAAGCACAAGTGTGGACAAGTAAATAAGCTTGTGTCAGAGGATGCAAACCACCGAGAAGATGTACAAGGTTGACACGGTGATTTTTATCCCGAGGTTCACTTGGTTGCCACCAAGCTAGTCCTCGTTGAGACAAGCTCCAAGGTTACCGCCGGTCCTCTTGCTAGTGGTGACCTGCAAGTCACACTCTCCCATGTGGAGTGCTTACCACAAGCTCCAGCACTTGACCTAGCCAGACCACTTGTCGCTCTTCGTGTCTCGCTTTACTAGAGTTGCTCTTCGCGGCTCCCGTGGGACGGACACAATGCCCCTCACAAAGCTCTTCTTTAGAGCACCGCACAAGCTTCTTACGAGCTTCGATGGAGATCACGTCACCAAGCCATCTAGGAGGTGGCAACCTCCAAGAGTAACAAGCACCACCGACTTGCAACTCGATCACCTAGTGCCACTCGATGCAACCTCATGATGCAATCGCACTAGAATCGCTCACTCACTCGATCAGATGAACACTATCAATCACAAGTGAGTTAGAGGGCTCCCAAGCACTACCACATAAGCCACCAAGGCTCTAGTGTGCTCAACAACCGGCCCAAGGCCAGCCAAGTGATCTATTTATAACTCCACGATCAAATAGAGCCGTTACCCTTCACTAGACAGAACTCGGGCTGACTGGATGCGCAGGTCATACTGACCAGATGCACCCGGCCAGCATCCGATCACTCCTGGTGCCCGCGTTCAACGTCCACTACGTGATCCCAACGGGTACTTCATGCACCAACGGTCCAGACGACCGGACGCTCCAAAAGCATGACCTGACGCTACCGAGCCACATCCACTCAGGCGTTGTCGCGCGCCACCCAACCAGCGACCGAATGTGCCAAGGAACAACCGAGCCAGTGTTCGGTCGTTTCCAAAGAGCTCCCAAAGCTTCTGTTTTGTGACCGAATGCGTCAAGTGTGACACGATCGGATGCTCGTCTAGCGTCCGGTCACTCTCTGTCTGCCACGCGTCACCGCTTCGCTCGCGCCACTGCGTCACTCACTGGACCGTATGACCGAACGCACCTGGCCAGCGTTAGGTGCAGCGTCCGGTCAGCTCCAGTGACCCTATTTCGCCTCCGTTTTCTCACCGAGTTGATCCGTTTCAACTCCAACTTCTTTCTCCTCTGTAAATGTGCCAACACCACCAAGTGTACACCACCATGTGCATGTGTGTAAGCTTTTTCACAATCATTTTCCAAGGAGTTAGCCACGCCACTCGATCCTAGCAATGATGCAAAGTTAGATCACTCGAGTGGCACTAGATGACCGATATGCAAACAAGTTTGCCCCCTCTTGATAGTACGACCATCTATCCTAAATTCGGTCATGCACTTCTCTACACAACCTTTGATTAGTGAAATAAAATGCCCTAGGTTATACCTTTGCCTTGCACATTTCCATTCTAACTCCTCCGATGTTGATGCAACACATGCACCAACATGATCAACAATGATATGATCCACTTCATATCATCACATGATTGTATTGGTTCATCGATCTTAACTCCACTTGCTCTTCACCGTTGCGTCGGTCCATCGGCGCCAAATCTTGCTCAAGCTTCACCGTCACACGCGGTCTCTCGTTTCAATCATCACATGATCGTATTGGTTCATCGATCTTAACTCCACTTGCTCTTCACCGTTGCGTCGGTCCATCGGCGCCAAATCTTGCTCAAGCTTCACCGTCACACGCGGTCCCTCGTTTCGAAGCCTCTGACTTGCCCTTCACACTTGCAACCGGTTCGTCAAGCCAAGTCATGTCTTGATCTTCTCCACCTTGATCACATGACTCAATGTCATGTCTCATGTGCAATAAGCTCCTCCATCATCACATGTGCAAGCTTTGCAACATCTCCAAGCCATTTCCACCTCCATGGTATATGTTGCTTACACACATGTACATGTGGACTAATCTTCTGTGTATTTTCATGTTTGTTCCTAAGTCGCCGGACAAGAATGAGCACAAAGATGCTTATCTCGTCATTGAATTAGATGAGGCATATTTATATGACACAGTGGAGTTTACAGAGATTGGTTCCAATGATTACTCGGTATTGTGTGATTATTTTATGAAGAATGTTGATGGTGTTAATCGACTTGCTGCTACACCAGTCTTCACGGCCTCAAGGAATGCACTTAGGCTCGTACTTTGTCGTGCGGAGAAATTAGGAGTTGAGATGAGGTTGTAATGAAGGCAAGCGATATGAAACAATTCTCCGTTTGCTTAACCCATGATTGAGCTAGTTTGAAACTAAATATGGGGGTTGTAGTTGAGTCACTCTTAAATAAGAGAATACTATGGAAGAATGTAGTTTATTGTTGGCATCTCTTAGCATTGCTTGAGTTAAGTTGTCATCCCTAACACGACACTAGAGATGTGGTTGTACTTATGATCATGACACTTACATAAAATATAGAATAAAGGTTATCCGCAAGTGCACAGATAAACATACACCCGTTGTAGCATTTCACCCAGGAATATTCCAGGTATCGTTATTTATACTTTACCACTGGGAATGGACATGAAATATAAAGGATATAGGCTACGACTTTTACACTCACATGTGATAAGAGAGTAACTAGATCACTGTCTTTACTCAGAATAGGTGAAAGCATCTGGGCCCCGATAGTTGGTTTCGGCAATTGATGACAATACATTATTACCATGACTAACGTGTGTTTTGCAGAAACTTTGGTAAGTTAGGTCATGGGGTTGATAAATACTTTGGGCACTAAGGAATTCATGTCCCTTGATAGAAATCGTTTCGGTTTTCAAAGGATCAACGACAAGATTAAGGACGGTTAGTTCCGAATGTCAAGGTGTTGAGTTGCATTCGGAATAGTCGTTAGGATCTTCGCTTTTTTCCTTTGACCGTACTATAAAGGGGGGCATGAGCGAGAAGCTTGACCTAGATGAGTCTTGTGTTTAGGTGTGGTGCACACTTGTCAAACTTAGCACTAGGTAGCTCAAGAAAAGCTCAAAGTTCAGTTGGAAGCAACTTGGTTCAAGTTGTGTCGCGTTTCGGAGTCGTTAGAGCCGTTTTCCTTTGACCGGACGTGGTCTCTGGCTTGACCGGACGCGTCCGGTCAGTACTAAACAGTTACTACGTTACATCATGATTGACCAGACGCGGTCCTTGCGATGACTAGACGCGGTGATTGCGCTGACACGTGTCACAGAAGGGAAAACAACTAATCAGACGCGACTGGAAAGAGATCGGCGCGTCCGGTCATGTTCCAGTAAGGTACTCTGACGATCGGACGCGTCCGGTCATCACTGATCGGACGCGGTCAAGCGTCAGGTCAAAGTACAGTAAGCACCTTGCACGATCGGACGTGTTCGGTCACCCATGACTGGTGCATCCGGTCACTCAGCAGTGTCATTTAGAATTTCGACCGTTACGTTCGACCGGCGCGTCCGGTCAGCGTATTTTTTGCTGAGTTGGCAGGTAACGGTTGGATTTGACAGTGGGGTGTATAAATACATCCCCTTCACCTCTTTTAGAGGTCTCTTGCTCATTTGTTCAGCTGAGAAACACCTTTGAAGTACAAGGGAGTGCAAGAGCTCTAGTGAGGGTAGTGATTTAAGAATCAAAGTTTGAGAATCCCTCACTAGTGACTAGGGAGTAGCAAGTGTGCATCCATCTTCTCATTAGGCTCATTGTGGTCAAGTGAGAGTTCTAGCTTGTTACTCTTGGTGATCGCCATCACCTAGACGGCTGGTGGTGATTGAGAGTTTGGTGATCATCCGACGGAGCTTATGGATGACCCAACTCATCTTGTGAGTGGTTTTAGGCGATTCACCGCGATGTAGTGTCGAAGAATCAGCCCGTAGAGAGCACTTGATCCTTGTGCGGATCAAGGGGGAGCTACACCCTTGTGCGGGTGCTCCAACGAGGACTAGTGGGGAGTGGCGACTCTCCGATACCTCGGAAAAACATTGCCGTGTTCCTTACCCTTACTTTCAAGCATTTACTTTCTCGTATTACTTTCTTTGCTTGGTTTATTTTCCTAGAATTTCCATGCTAGACTAGGATTGGAACTTAGGGTGCAAAACTTTTACCGGTAGAATCACAAGGAACACAAGTAGGCATTAGGGGTGAACTTTGGCTTGTAGGATTTAATTCTTGCAATTAATTTTTAGAAAAGCCCAATTCACCCTCCCTCTTGGGCATCTTGATCCTATCAATAGGGATTCAATCATATGATAAAGATAATAAGATAAATAGTTCAAGATCATCCTATAAAGGTCCTAGAGCATTCCCACCCTACAACATTAGCGTTGATTAGAACAAGAGATTAGAGACTAATTCCTAGTTATTCTAATTATAAGTCATAGTATACATTGATTAGTGCAATTACATCTAGCAGTCATTGTATCAATTATATTATATCTTCACACAAGAGACATTTTTAAGTCGGATTAAGAACAAAGCGTAATCTAGCCTTGAAACCAGGTCATACTAGGCCTATATTCAGGGAGTGGACTACAGAGGACTCAATAGAAATATCACACCCGCGATCTACCACTTGATGTCCCAGAATATATGGTGCATCCACAGGTAAACAACGTATAAGCACCACATTTACACAATGTCGACCACTCACCCTCTGATCACAAGAATGAGCGCTATATGAACATGTGCTTCAATATAAATATAATCTAACTATGCTAGATATATAATCAAAGTAGACAATGATCATTATAGCCAAGAATATATAATCGATTAAGAATAAAGTCATATCAAGTAGAACAATATGATCAACTAGAATAAGAACTAGAAGAACAATAACAACTAGATTAAGAACACGATGAACTAGATGAACAAATAGAACAAATAGATCAATAATGTTGATACAAGAGAGAAGTACAAGGCTTTATCGAGCCTTCTCGTGACACGATCCAGAATCCAAGCGAAGCTTACCTCCTTTAATTCTATTCTATCTAGCTATGCCCTAGGTTTGGTGGAGCTCTAAGGTTATCCTTTCGAGGGACACCTCTTGCTATGATTATGATTGATTGAATATGAAGGGGGTCTAGGGTCTGGTTATATAGTCCGGACGGATGAACCACGGCCCTCGGATCAAACCGACATTGATCAATGGTGGAGATGCATAGTAGAGTTCGGTTGGAACGCGTTGCGTGAAAGAGAACGTGATTGGTATCTCTAACAGGCCGACCAGCCTAGGGGTAGGGACAGCGGGCCCTCCTGGCGGCGTCTCGCCTCTCGCTTCATTCTGGTGTCTTCTAGTGTCTTCCACGTCCTTCCCGTGCCAAGGTTCGATCCGTTTGCGCAATTAATCGTATCGTGATAGGTTTCTCCTCGTCCCATATCCTGTTTTAATCCCTAAAATATAATAATTCATAGAGCTGTGGAATTCTATCAGTTTAGTCCCTAAAACTTATGGTGGTGATAGTTCTAGGATGTTCTAGAGACTTCCCAAGTTGTATTCCACTAAGGATGTGATATCTTTCTCTCCGGAACTCCAAATATAGCAAGTGTTATGTCCGTTTCGATCGTCTCGACGAGCTCTTTGCAATGGTGCACTCTGTTTCATCAGTTGAGATACTTTTATATGGTGAAATATTGAATATCCTACAAAACAAGTGAGAACACCAACACTCGTGGAACTCGTTAGAAACAAACCCTACAACTATGCTTTATAAGTTTTTATATCAAATCAGACATTAGTTGATGGTCTATAGTTGACATTAAGGACTATCAACAAGTTTCTCCAAGCTTTCTCTTTGCTAGTCCCTTAGCAATTTACTATGATGGATCAGGTGTTGCTACTATGCTTTCACACCTCAAAAGTACACATGCGTTCAAACAAGAATTCTCCTTCGGATTAGAATCAATCATTCTAACTTTCAAACTTACTCATATTACCTTCGACCATGGAGCTTCTTAGCCTTCACTTGTGTCTTGAGTAATTGAAAAGCAGAACGATCAAGTCAAGCACTATGTCTCAAGTCTTCGATTAACCGTTATTCCGGAGTTTTGCATGGTTTTCAAAATAAAAACTCAGAGTTTCCTTTGTATGATCCTCTCAAGTCTCTCATTTGTGGTATTTGTGGATCCTCACCAAGGCAACAGTGATGTTTTGCCTTTTCTCTTCTCTCAAAATATATGGTATTTTTGGCATAAGGAAGAATAACATTGTGTCTTTTCTCTTCTCACTCTATAACTAATAGGCTTATATGGAGTTCATAGGTGGGGAGACAGCCTATACATACTTGCTCAGCATATATTACACAGTCAAACCATGGATCCAGAGAAACAAGGCATATAATCAAATCAAGATGTGCATGTGTGTGGACCTATATATATGGAGTGGATATATGGTGGAAGTGGTATGGAAACATAGTGGAACTGGTAGAAACATGGTGGTAACTTGATTGGAAACATAGTTCTACTCTTGCTCCTTAAAAACATACCTTTCTTTTATAAATTAGAAACTTTTGAGAGAACTTGAGTTGCTCTTATACTTTTTCTCTTTTTTCTTTTTTTCTTTTCTTCTCTTTTTTTACAACCCAAGACCCTTTCTGTAATAGAATTTTGAGAGATAACAACAAGAATACTGGAGCATTTATAACTAGGGCTATGGAGTATTAGGATAGGAAATATTTTTGGTTGCTCACTCCTAGTGTAGGAGTAGAACATTTTTGGGTGGATCTAAATGAAAAACATGTTGTTGTGTACTTCTAGGGTAGAAGCAGCATATTTGGGTGGAGTGTACGTGATCTTGATTTTAAAAGCATGACAAGTCTCTAAGGTATCAACAAAGCTTGACCACACTCAATGCATATACAAGCAGCAAATCTATAAGTGGACTTCCTAGTTTATCAAGCATGTATATATGGCTCTGGTAGGAATTTAAGCTCTTATCATACAGGAACTCATCATGTAACAATTTTAAGATTATCAAAAAATAAATCTCCAGAACTCTAGTATCACTTAGAACAAGATAAACAGTAGCTCAGACCTTCTCATATCATACCCGTCAACTACCTAGACTTAGATCAAGCATATGCCCCACAAGTATCAAGTTTAGAGCAAATCTTCATGTCAAAATAATCTTATCTAAAACTTAGGAGAATTCGAGGCTGAAAACTAGGTACTTAAAAGAAATTACAACAGAGCAACTATTCATCACTTCCGTGCCTACAGGATTATCTTAAAGAGCTCATTTATTCTAAGACAGTAAAGCAACTTTGCACACTCTCTTTCACATTTTGCTCATCAAGTAGAGAGGAATGAGCTTTTTGAAGCTTCTTGTGAGCCTTGCCAAGCTTCTCATGGGCCTCCTCTAGCCTCTCATGAGATGCATTTAGCTTATCAAAGGCTTGCTTAAGGGCTTTTAGTTCCTTTTGCAAGTCTTTGTATTCCCTTCTCTTAATGTCAAAATGTTCCTTAGCATCATCTAACATGTCAAGTAGTTCATCCTTAATTGGTTTATCATCATTGTCGCTTTCACTTTCATTGTCATGTTCCTCATCACATCCATCATCACAAGTTTGTACCTTAGTGGACTTAGCCATGATGCATGATGGAGTGTCGAAGAGAGAAGGCTTCTCATTTATGGCAATGCTTGCAAGAGCCTTCTTCTTGGTGGTCTCGTCATCATCACTATCATCATCATCACTTGAGGAAGCATCACTATCCCAAGTGACAACATATGAATCACCCTTCTTCTTCTTCTTAAAGGTCTTCGTGTCCTTTTTCTCCTTCTCCTTCTCCTTCTTGTCCTTCTTCTTACTCTTCTTATCATCATCATCATTGTCGCTATTGTATGGGCATTGAGCAATAAGATGATCCTTGCTTCCACACTTGAAGCACCTTCTTAACTCTTCCTTGTTTTTGGATGAAGACTTCTTCCTTCTAGCACAATATGCCTTATTTACCATGAACTTGCCAAATCTCTTCACAAAGAGAGCCATGTTCTCATCATCCATCCCATAAAAGCTCAAATCTTCATCTTCACTTGATGATTCTTGCTTCGCCTTGCCCTTAGATGATGTGGTTTTGAATGCCACACTCTTCTTCTTCTCATCCTTCTTCTCATCTTTATTCTCCTTCTTTTCTTCCTTCTCATCATCATCTTATAGGTGTCATCGGTCATCACATCTCCCAACACTTAGTTTGGTGTCATGGTGTCCAAACCACTCCTTACTAGAATAGTGACCAATGTGCCAAATCTTGATGGTAAGCATCTCAAGAATTTGTGGGAGAAGTTCTTGTCCTTCACCTCTTCTCCAAGCGCTTTGATATCATTGACAAGCACTTGAAGCCTATGGAACATCTCCGGCACACTCTCATATTCCTTCATCTTGAAGCTTGTAAACTTTTCTTTGAGAATGTATGCATTTGCACCCTTCATGGCTTGAGTGCCCTCAAATGATTCCTCCAACTTCTTCCATGCCTCATGACCATCTCAATGTTCTTGATTTTCTCAAATGTTCTATCATCCAATGCATCATGAATGGCACTAAGAGCAATGCCATTGTTTTGAAGCAATATTTCTTCGGCGGCAGTGGGAGCTTCCGCAATGGCAACCTCAATCTTGGTCTCCACCATTTTCTACACCTTTCTATTGATTGACTTGATGTATGTTGTCATCTTAGCCTTCCAATAAGGATAATTGGAGCCATTAAATTAGGGTGACTTTTTGGTGTTGTTGATTTGAGCCATTTTAACACCGAAGGTTGTTAAGCCTTAAATCATGGTGACCACGGCTCTGATACCACTTAAAAGGTCCTAATGGCTAGAGGAGTGAATAGCCTATAAAAATTTCTATAACTACACTAAGCAAAGCGGTTAGACAAATATGAGATGAAGCAAATGTTGTGCTAGCCTACTAAAAATGCAAGCCACCTACCACAATTCTAGTCTCAATAGTCTCTAAGCACACAAAGGCTATGTCACTACACTAAGTTAGTGAGCTCTCAAAGACTAACTAAAGAGCCTCACTGACCACTAGACAAGACACAAGCTAGCCCTCAAAACTAATTACACTAAAGAGCGTAGCAACATTAGAAATGTAAGTGCAAGAGAGGGGATGTGATAGTTATACCGCCGTGGCAAGAGATGATCAATCCAATTACAATGAATACCAAGAAATCCTCAGAGACAAGATAACACAAAAAATTTTCACCGAGATTCACTTGCTTGCTGGTAAGCTAGTACCCATTGTGGCGATTCACTCACTTGGAGGTTCACGCGCTAATAGGCATCACACGCCTAACCCACAACCGGGTGTCGCACAACCAACACAAGATGAGGATCACACAAGCCACGAGCAATCCACTAGAGTACCTTTTGGCTCTCCACCGGAAAAAGGTCAAGAACCCCTCATAATCATCATGATTGGAGCCGAAGACAAGCACCTTCCTCCGCTCGACAACCCTCGCTGCACCAAGCCATCTAGGTGATAACAACCACCAAGAGAAACAAGCAAATCCCATAGTGAAACACAATCACCAAGTGCCTCTAGATGCAATGCACTTGGATTCACTCCCAATCTCACAAAGATAATGAATCAATGATGAAGATGAGTGGGAGAGTTTTGGTTAAGCTCACAAGGTTGCTATGTCAATGCAAATGGCTAAGAGAATGAGCTAGAGCCGGCCACATGCCTTTTATAGAGCCCCCAAAACAATAGAGCTGTTGGCTCTCTGTCAACACTGAAATCGGAACGACTGGATGCGCCGGTCGATCTGACCGGACGCACGCTCACCAGCGTTCGATCACCGGATGACAGCCACGTGTCCTCGTTCAAGCTCAGCCGCTGATCACCAACGGCTACTTTCAGCCCCGCTCGCGCTTAAGTTGAGATCGGACACCACGAAGGACGATCGGACACGCCACGCCCGCGTCAAGTCCTCATGCGCCCGCGTGCCTCCTACCAGTGACCGGACGCACCGGTCCTTTCTCCTGACGCCGAGCCGAGCCTCATCAGATCAACTCCAAAGAGGGTCTAGAGCGCCAAAAACGCGATCGGACGCATCTGCTTCTGCTCGACCGGACGCACCCCTACGTTAGGTCTTCACCACGCTCGCTCAATTGCCCACGTCAGCGTACGTCATCAGGTGACCTAACGCAGGCCCTGCGTGTCTGGTCACAAACACTGTGCAGCTTTTGGTCGCAGAACCGACTACGCCCCTCATGGCCCAACATTGACCGGACATAGGCTCAGAGTCCGGTCGCTGCGGGAGCAATGTCCGGTCACTGAAAAACATCTCCACTTCTCCACTCTTGCTCAAATGTGCCAACCACCAAGTTTCACCTTGTGCACGTGTGTTAGCATATTTTCATAAATATTTTCAAGGGTGTTAGCTCTCCGCTAGATCTAAATGCATATGCAATGAGTTATAACATCTAGTGGCACTTCGATAACCGCATTTCGATATGAGTTTCACCCCTCTTAATAGTACGATTGTCGATCCTAAATGTGATCACACTCGCTAAGTGTCTCAATCACCAAACCAAAAAGCTCCTATCAAGTTTCACCTTTGCCTTAAGCTTTTTGTTTTTCTCTTTCTTCTTTTCCAAACCGAGCACTTGATCACCATGGCCATCACCACCATCAACATGATCTTCATTTGCTCCACCACTTGGAATAGTGCTACCTACCTCATGATCACTAGAGCAAATAGGTTAGCACATAGGGTTTCATCAATTCATAAAAACCAAATTAGAGCCTTCACCAGTAAGGCAGTAACAACCACATGCCACCTCCAGCCACCTTTGCCCTTGGCCGGTGATCGACCTAGGAGATACGATTAGAAGATAACGAAGACCATGAAAATCATGCATTAGGTGGGCTATATAGGGGGGATTGAAACAAAGAAAAGGTAATTGTTGAAATCGACCTAGGAGGTACCATTGGAAGACTGGAAGACAATGAAGACCGTGAAAAATAATGCATTAGGTGGGCTATATAGGGGGGGGATTGGAACAAAGAAAAGGTAATTGTTGAAGGAGGGTGTTCTTTTTCTTCCAATAGCTTTTGAAAACATCCTAAATATCTTTTAGGCCCTGTGGGTTGAAGTACATACATGTACATAAAAACAAGACTTAGGAGTAAGTTTTACCAAAAACATAGAGATGCACATATGCCACCCAAAGTCATCCATAAGCTGACATAATGTTGAGAAAAAAGTAGTCCATAAGCCACCCAAAGTCCCCTATATACATTGTGACACAACTCACAAACCGATCTATATAGATGTCAGAGATAAATTAAGTGGTATATAAGCTTATGGACTGCCCACAAGAGTAAACAATTCTTGCTCTCCCTTTCCTCCATGCGCCTGACAGTTGCTTGCCACGAGGTCAACGAGAGACGACCAAGGAGCATGCCCCACCCCTTCTCTCACCTGCAATGAGGACATTGGCCGTCATATCTCCATTTTGGTCAAACTTAAGATGCTTTGACTCCCTAAAAAATTAAAATGACTTATAATTTAGAATGGAGAAAGTATTAACTTATATGAATCTTTTATTTAACATGTTGGGACCTAATTAATCCGAAACAAGATTCAACTATACAATTTTATACGTTGTCAGAGCACTACAAATGATTCAAGGTCAATTTTTTTAAGTTAGTATAGGTTTTTACAAACTCGGTTACCCAACAAACTCTCAACCTGACGCCCATTGACAGTTTCGCCACAGCCCAGGCTGAGGTACGACGAGTACGTTTGCTGGGACGGTGAGCTCGTACGACGACGGTACGAGGAAGACCGGAGCTAACCACAACACACGTGGGAGAAAAAGGAAACGCCACGTGCCACACGTTTTCCCCAACGGACAGCCTCACGTGTCAGGTACTAGTACCATCGGCCTGTACTCACGCGGCACACCGCCCGCGCGCCAACGCGCACGGCACACGGACGCCCCTCGTCCGTCGACGGGAGCGGGAGTGGATCGATCCGCGCTCCTGTCGCCGGCCGTCGCCCGTCGCCGTGCCGTGCAGTAGATACACAAATGTAGTAAACCAGAAGGGTCCAACCACGGCGTACGGTGACCGCTTCATCACCACCAGGATTCCGCTTCAGCACAAGCTGCCTGCGCGGCACGTACGCCGCCATGCCGGGTTTTTCTTTTGCATTTGTTGCAGGAGGAGACAGGCGCAGCCGGTTGGTCATTTGGATGACGGTGACGCGTCAGTCAAAGCGGATTCCACGTCCATCACTCCGTGGCTTTTGACCAAACGCCACGGGATTAGGACATGGGAGGCTGCTGCTCCGTGGCTTCTCAGCTCGGCAGCCTCCTGTACCATCAACATGACGAACACGAAACCGTCCTACTCCGACAGCGACCACTTACCCTACTCATCACAAACACACCGACAAGTATATATATATATATATATATATATATATCTATATGGGACTGTCTATATATCTGTTGACAGATTTTTGCAGCCCAAATCTGTCACTTTTTTGACCAATCACAGCTTTAGAAAAACTGACAGATAACTACATTAAAAATCTGTCAAATATGTCAAGAACCCAAAACGGATTTCCCAAACCCATTATCCATTAACAAAACACACAATACAAGGGTGTGAACCTCATAATGCTGTTGAATTCCGTTAGAATACACAGGCTCCAGAACTGATTCACTACTTCAACATTAGCTGACAATGAAGCCAAGAAACTTACAAAAACCAGTCTTCTTACAAAAAATTAGCTAACAAAAAACATAATTCACAAATACATAGCGGCCAATCACATGAAAGCACCCAAATCACACAAATAATTCCCGATGAATCACCCAAACAATTCACAAATGCATAGCGGCCAATTCACAATAATTCCCAATGAATCTGCAGGGTGCGATGTTGATCTGGTGTTGTACGATCTATAGTGGCTGCACTTGTTGCCAATCACATGAAAGTTCACCTCTGAGACCTTGTTGCAGTCGTTGCAAAGCACCCAAATCTGCCAGTTTTTCCACACAGAGGAAAAAAGCGTAACTTACATCAAATGAATCAGCATGGCAATATTATCTTTTGATCTATTCAAATGGCTAGCCTAAATACAACAGAACGTCAATATAAGGGAGCTCGCTCCTTTATTAGGATGGTTATTCCACTAGCATAAATGATTCATCGGTATAAGACCGCAGAGAGGTTTCCTAGGTAGGTTATGGAAAATGACTATCAGTGAAGGTTTCTGATTTACATAGCAACAAGATCATGAACTTATTATCCTTGGGTTAATGTACTAAGCTAGCTAAGAGTTGGGCTGCATAGATACACCAGAAAAGAAATACCTTGTAACGATATACATGAGGCATGATCGTGGCTTCAATCTACAAAATGACAAGGAGCTAACCATCAGTCAATCAGCAAGCACCAGGAAACATATATAGTTGCCCAGAACAAAACAAATTCAGCATAACAAGACCTAAGAATACAGATAAAACCATAAAACCATGCCTTATCAACAAACGGATACACCAGGGATGGAAAAATAGATAGCAGTACCTCAACAATTTGATTAGCAGCAACTTCAGCTGGAAGACCCTTGATGGCAAAAGCGCAGTGCATCCCACACACCATCACTGGTGATGGCAAAAGCTGCCCACCAGTATAGAACAACTGCAATAACGTAGGCATCAAACATCAGATCACACATAAAGGACACTTTGCTCCAAACAAAACAAATACATATAAGCCACATGACCATCATGCAGTACACAAGTAACACAAATAACCAATACTCAAGCAAGCGCAATCAGCGTCAACCTAAAAACAACCAAACAAGAAAAAAGCACAAGCAAAGTCATGCAAAAGTACTAAATCTTAACCAATCCACATCTACATCTGAAAACTAACCTAAAAAGGCTGCTCATCCCCCTCTCACACCCACACATACACAACAAGGTGAACCTACTCAAAAACTTGCAAAGAAAGAACTCAAAAAATTATAAAAAAACCAATTGGCACATTCACTACTAGCTGAAAACTTGTCTACATAACTGTCGACAGACACAACCCATAGGACACATGAACATCATGCAGTACCACAGCCCATAGGGCACATGACCATCATGCAGTACCCCAAAACAAAACATCCTGCAGCTCAAAAAATCCAATCAATTATCTCTCCATGCAACTCCCAGTAAAAACAAAGCTAGCACCCACACAAACAAAGACACCCACACAAACAGACACATTCACACTCACACAGAGACCCCAAAGCTAGCATACAAATGTACAAAGAACTAAACTAAAAAAATAAAAATAAAAAAAAAGAAAAAGGCCCAAAAAAACACACACAAACAGAGGGAGAGAGACACACACAAACACACCAGAAGCGCTGGAAAACACAATCACAAACCCCCATACACACACCACAGGCACACTCACACTCACGCCAAAGATAGCAACCACACCCACAACCACACACACACAGAGGGGAGAGACCAACAGCTGTCATATACACTGCACCCACACCCACACACACAAACAGAGAAAAAGACACACACAGACAGACACACACAGAGACAAACTCAAAAGGCAAATGCAACTCAACTAAATAGACAATCACAACTCTGAAAATTACAGCTAATGGCAAAAGAAAAAGAAAAAAAGGAAAAAGAAAAAGAAAAGCACAACTGCACATCAGACACGTGATTTGATGCAGAAGGCAAATCAACTTTGATGGAAGATTTGGGTAGCTTGGAACATGTCCATCAACATCCTTTTGTATAGAAGCAGCAACCTACAATAAGAGCCAACCTTAAATCTCATACTCCAACTGTCTGCTGAGGGGAAAACGCAGAATGAAAAATCTTCTTCTGAAGAGTGCATTTATAAATTCCCAAAGTATTGTGAACCATCAAGGAAAAAAAAGGAAAGAAGCTACTGAGTGAAGTCATACAGTGTAAAACTAATATCTATTGTGTAAATCAGGTTGAAAATCCCAGCACAGTGTAATACTAATATCTACTGTAGAAAGTTTCAAAAAAAAAACTACTGTAGAAGCCAAATAAGAAAGTTGTGATGGAAAATCGTTGGGATTTGATAGCAAAAACCGCAAGTACATACATTGCACCAAAAGAGCTATTATAACCACCATGTGCATGTGAAGCCATCAGCCAATCACCGAAAAGGTTTCATTTTCCTTCATTGAGCAAAATGGAAAGGAAAAACCAAAGCTGAGCACCTCCTAGTACCTGTACTCAAACAGAGAATCTCTTCCAAATCTGAACATGTGATCGCTTCTTTGGTGACAAATCCATGAAATTTGTGACAGAGGCTAATGAAAGCATCACCAATAAAAGCTAAAATTCCATCGTACTTGGTTCCTTTCATCCACCAAACAAAAGGGAGTGGTGCAGCACACCAGAAACCCATAAAAAAGAGTGGGGGTAGTAGGCCCATTACTCCCAACTGCTTTGGCAATAAACCAAAAATCAACAGCAAACAAAGCAAAATATACTACCAACCAAATGAACAAATATTTTAAAGCACAACATATCTTCTTTTTTTCGTGGTAGCATGTCCATATTTCAACGAATTCCTATTTCAAATGTACCAACTTATTTCTTTCATTTGATAAAAAGTACCGAACTTACAAGATAAAGTAAATAGTCATGATATGATATAATAAGGGTATGCTAAAGTACAGGACACATATGCTTTCGAAATTCATAAATGAAACATTCCGATAAATGAATATATGATACAAAAGTGTACATTTCCGAGAAAAGAAATAATGCTTCCTTGAGACAGTTGGGCGCTCATCCATAAAAAATTCCCGACACACGCAATTAACAACAAAAGTACAGACTTCTTTTCCGGGGCCCATGGAATCACCAAGAGAGAAATATTTCAAGCTGCACCCTCCAATATCAACTACAACAGACCTATGATAGGAAAAAAGTTCAAAAATAAATTCATTACTATTGGTCTGGGAAGAAAAATTCAGACCTATGACAAAAAAAAAAGCATCTACAGAAAAAAGTTTCCTGCTAGGTTCAACCTCACACATAGCCAATAATATTATCTGGTAGTCCAACAAAAAAAACAAGTCTTACCTAGCATGTTTATGCTTGATGCTAACGAGCAGACTGCATTGTAGTATCTCCTCTTGAGGTGTCACAGTTAATCTACTCGACTCAGGTGCAGATACAGGGGCACCATCAGATTTCAGTCCATCTTCACTCACAAAAGACATGAATGTTTGGTGCTGGGGAACAAAACATTTGGCGCACTATCAAGATCAGAATACACGCAAGGCCACAGTGAACAGTCGAATGTGGAAACACATGTACACAGGAAATCAAATGAAGGCATCTCAACGAAAACTTGTCGGTCACTTGCGGTGTGCATGCGCCCCCAAATGCAAACATGTGGTTTCTGCTAGTTTCTCGTACAGGGCAGAAACATACATAAACATGCAGATCGAAGGTGTTGCGGAACGAAACATGTTTGACCTTCGACACCAGCAGGTCACTTGTGGCAAAAACATACAGAATTTGCATTGCCCATCACCTCCGGCAAGAGCCGCGTCTCCTACAGGGTTGCCAGTAGGTCGCTCCCCATATATGGCTGGGCCGCGTAGGCCATGGTCGGCTTCGCCTCGCCTCAGCATTCCCCCCTAATCTCCCTCCTGGGGTTCGGGCCGTGGCGTCAGCGCCCAAGCAAGCAAGCAATCGAGTGGCCGGCAGCACGCACAGCGGCAACAGCTCCTCAAATCAGCAGCAAAAAAGCGAGCATCGGTCTTAAACATCTACAAGAATGGCAAAGGTACACTTACGAAGAACAGCAGCAACAACTACTCTGCGGCCGCCGGCACCGGGAAAGCGGCAGCGAGGACCGCACCCCACCCAGAGGCCAGAGCCCGCCGCGGCATAGGGGAGCAGCGGCGAGAACAGCGCCCCACCCCAACACCCGCCACAACTAAGGGGAACGGGCGGCGAGGACTGCGCCCCACCCACCGCCCGACGCGGCGCAGGGGAAGCGGCGGCGAGGACCGCGCGCAACCACCGCCTGCGCGACCTCGCGTGGATAAGACGAGACGCGGAGGAATTTGGGGAAAAATCAGAATGGTCCGTGGAAGACAAAAAAAAGATTATGGGCGCAGATTTCGGGTTGGTGGGTTTCATATGCACCGTTTTGGGATCCACTACTGGATGGATATGACCAAGAAGCAGCACGCATCCTGAAGCAGATCGAACGGCTCAAAATCTGACAGATCCAACATCACAAAAACAGTCGACAGACAAATAGCAAAATTCTATATATATATATGTCCAAACAACGGATTCGGTCATCGGTCATATCCAAAGCTACCGAAACAGGAAATCTCCACTACTTCCGTTGCTACCAGAACCAGACTCGTCGATCCTATCCGCTCATGGCGATCGACGGCGATGACCGGTGCTGCCCGGCGTTCGCAGGGGACGGCGCCGCCGAGAGCGCGACGTCCATCGAGGACCTGCCCGCGGACGTCCTGGCGCTCGTGATCCGCCGCCTCGACGGCGCGTCGCTGGCCGCGCTCGGCTGCGCGTGCGCCGCCTTCCGCGACCTCGCCGCCGACCCGGCCGCCTGGCGCGCGCTCTGCCTCGCGCTCTGGCCCTCGCTCCGCAACGTGCCCCCCGTCTGCGACGCCGACACCGCCGCCGGCAAGGCCCACCACCACCACCGGCGCCTCTTCGCGGACGCGTTCCCGTTCCCCACCGTGACACCGGCAGCCGGCGCCGACCCGTTCAGTAGCCTGCAGCTGCCGGCGCGCCTCGTCTCCGCCGTCGACCTCCGCCAGGGTGGCGTCTGCGTGATGTCCCGCGCCGTGGAGACGGACGCGTCGTCGGCCTGGTTCCTGGGCGCGCCGTTCCGCGTCGATGCGCTCGCGCAGGAGGGCTTCACGTTGCCGGCGCCGGCGCCCATCGTCCCCGCCGAGCTCGAGCTCAGCTGGGTGCTCATCGACCCGGACTCTGGCCGCGCCGTGAACGCCTCCAGCCGCCGCCCCGTGTCCGTCGACCGGCGGTGGCTCACGGGGGAGACGGTGGTGCGGTTCGCGCTCGTGCTCGGCGTCAGCGGCTTCGTGCTGGACGCCGCCGTCACGTGCGATGAGCGGTACGGCCACGTCAGGGAGGTCAGCCTGTGCGTGGAGGACGCCGAGGGCGGCGGCGTCAGTGGCCGGGATGGGCTGGCCGTGGTGGCCGCGGCGATGGCGGGCGCCAGGCGGGGACGTGGCGCTGAAGAAGAGAACAAGGTGCGGTACCAAGAGTTCGTGAAGGGGAGGGCCGACAGGAAGGAGCGGAAGGCCAGGCGGGAGGGCATCATCGACCTCTGCTGCTCCGGCGTTGGAGCGGCGGCGCTACTGGGGTTCCTGCTGATGCTGACATTCCGGTGACCGCCACGAAATGGGACAGCACGAACAATGAGAAGGGAGCTATCGGCTATCGACAGCACGAACAATGAGAAGGGAGCTATCGGCTATCGTTGACAGTCGGCACGCGACACATGTAAATAGGATGTACAATTGTGCAGTTTACAGGATATTATACGTGTTTTAACAAGAACAGAAATAGCTCTATAGGCAGTAGTCATTTCACCAACGATGATAAATGATGGTTTCTCTCCGCTTTTCTTACAAGTTCGGACATTTACGAAATGGAAGCTGAGCTAAAAACACACACACACACCAATGCCTCGCTCATGCTTTACGTCTGTGCAAACTGATAGTATATGAAATTCCGTCGATTTTAAAGTTTAAACTCAAAAAATTGTTGATTTTGAAAATCTTCCGAGCAAAATGTCAGACGGCAGAGCCAATATGTCCAGGAACCACCAAGGTAAATTACACGAAAAATATGGCATTTAAATTCCCTGCACAAGTCCTGTTTTACAAAATCCAGATGCCCCAGAACGGGCATCGCGGAATCTAACATTCTTGGTACTCAGTTACATAAATACTATATGACAATACAGTTATTTGGAAACCAGCAGGATAAATGCTTACAAGCACTGCTATAAGCACTCTACATTTGACAAGCTATACACAAGTTTAAAGAAATAAATCGTACAAAAGTCACAAGAACAAAAACAAGGGGGCAATCTTTGTCGCGGCGAGCAGCTCCATAAGACTATTGTTGGTTTTAGATAAACTCCATACAGACTAGTGAACAGTCTACATGTGCGCATTTTGCAACTCACGGTATATCAAATCGATGAACTCGTCATTCTACATGTTGGACACAACAGAGTTAAATCATAAAGTCTCTGGAGGGCGTCCTTAACTTTATCCCTCGAAATAAGTCATTGTTGTGTGCAGGGTCAGGGAAGGAGGTGGAGACGGTGGGGGAAAAGGCTGGAGTAAGGGAGTGCCATATGGAGGACGTTGAGCAGCTGTTGAAGTTGGATGAAGAGGTGGTGCTGTAGGGATCATGGATAAAGCCGGTGGTGCCACAGATGTTGAAGAAGGTGATGGAGGTGCAAAGAAAGCTGGTGTTAGAAGATTTGCAGAATGGCTGGCATGCGGATTTGTGTCATGGAGGGGAAGTGGTGGAGCTGATGAACCCCCAAACGGATGAGGTATTTGATGTGTCGGAGTAGCAGATGGAACAATCAGCGGCACATGGGAAGATGTGACGGCCTCGGTTGATGGATGTGCTCTGGCAGCCATTTGTGCACTTGATACACTCCCAACGCTGGCAGCACTCTGTCGATTGTTTAAAACAAAAGGTAAGTAGGCATTACGCTATGGAAAAAATAAAATAATAGCCCAAATTGTATACAACCATGACAAGCAAGAAGCAGTCTAAACTATACTGGCAAACATGTATCAATCAGGATGAGGCAATGGCCATCATTTTGAGACTCCAGATACATGAAGAATATTTACTATTTGAACACAACTTAAGCTACTGCAAAATATATCAAATGAACTGAAAGGCATCATATAAGGAAACAGAGCTTCACGAGGCTGAAAGAGAACATACGTTGAAGTAATTAACCAGTGATTCTTCAGGTGCATCAGAAACTAGAGCAGGGGATGACAGCGGAGGTTCAAGGGGGCCATCTATAGCAGCAGATGTCGGAACAGCCTCCAGTTCTTCAAACTCACTGTTGCACATTAGAAGATACTACATAGGTGAATCCAATATATTGATCACAACAGAGCTTAGAACGTGGCAAAATAATGCCCAGTGGATCCAGAAACTAAACAAAAATACCTTTTTGTGGCAGGCACTTTTGGTTTTGGAGGCACTTTTGCGTAAGCATTCAGTATTCTGCAAGAAAATGTACAGAACAAAATTTGAGCAAAAGGGAAAAGTTTCCTGTACCTACACAGGTCATATCAGAGTCTCCTAATAATAACTGTGACCCTCATGTATCAAATGAGCATCATTTACTAGTAAAAAAAATCCCTAGTAAACGTATTTATTTTCTTTTCAAACCCCTCTGGTTTTCATTTGAGATGGGCATACCACCTGATCTGAGGATTAGAGGAAAACAGATAACTTGAATGGCATATAACAATATGCTTTATTCTTGTTTTACATATCAAATGTATTAACTCCCTCTAAATGACTGGATGTCTGGATAACCTTACATAACTATTTATTCACAAATCAGTGAATGCACAGCAAATGTTTTTTTAGAGGCTTAAGATTGCAGTAAATGAAACTATAAAACTGAGTAGTGCTCAATTTTCGGTTATGAAGTTACAAGATATCCCCATCCCAAGTTCAGTCCTACTACAACCTGTATATACACATTGTAGTTCCACCTAGATAAACTGCCTTTTGTTGGCATTGTTCAGTCCTAGAGAGTCAAGACTTAAGATCCATCCATTTGTCGCACGATAACAATCTATCCACTTTCCAGTTAAAGTTTGCTTGAATTACACATAACAGCTCTATACTGACCAGCACAAGTGGAAGTGGAACAAGCAGGAGAGAAGCTTTACCTTCCAAAAAGGCTTGCGACAGCTTCACAGTCATTTTGGTTATAAAACCAAATACCATTTACTTCTTGGGCAGCATTTCGGTACAACAAATATGGTGGCTGAAGTTCATATTCAAAATCGCTTAATAGATCCTCCACCAGATTATCTGTTAAGAAGACACTAATAAGATTTTCAAATGAGGAATCTGGCACAATGATCAGTTTGCCTCTAAATGTACCACTTTCACAGCACAATATGAAGATTGAAGGACTTAGAAAAAAAAAAGGTGAGACGCTAAGCACTAACCCACAAAGAATTAAATATCATAATCACAGAGCTTCATTCTTATCGTGCAGAATAAATAGAGTTTGGATTAAAGAATATCAGCATTCTACTACTCAAGAGGTCAAAGCACCTAGATCCCAGTACTGCTTTCTTTTGTTAAAGCCAAGAGTACACATCTCTGTGCTGAATGTTAACATCTACTTGCGAAAAAAGAAAGGAATTGATGCACAGGTTTCTGGAGTACTTATTGAAAAGTTTCTCAAATGGATCAACTTTTTTTAAAAAAGAAAGAGTTACTTGCCCTGTTCATTGTTGTCCCTAGTGCCATTTTGTCGCCTTTCCTATTTGTACAAATTTAACAGCACAAAATAAAGAACTAAGAAATAGAGCTGAGGTGGTAAGTACTAACCCACAAAGAATTAAAGATTATACTCAAGGTCAAAGCACCTAGATCCCAGTACCCCTTTCTTCTGTTTTTGCCAACAGTGCACATTTCTGTGCTGAATGTTTACTTCTACTAGCTAAAAAGGAATTGATGCGCTGGCATCTGCCTATCTGGAGTAGTTATTAAAAAAGTTCCTCAAATGGATCATTTTTATTTTTTTTAAAGAGTTACTAGCCCTACGTCATTTTGTCGCCTTTCCAATTTGTACATGTTAGTGGTAGCATCACGAGTGGTTTGTAAAACATAATGTTGGAAGATATGATGTAGTCAATAATACGAGAAGCTGCAGCAATCAACCGATCAACGAAACCTTACATTTCTGAAGGGCAGACCCAGTGCCAGAGGCTCCCACACGAGTGGGGTCTGGGGAAGGGAATAAGCGAAGCAAAGTCTTACCCCCGCAGAAATTCTGCAGAGAGACAGCTTCGAACCCAGGAGCTGGTGACTCAGCGAGCTAGCACTCACCAACTGCACCAGGCCTGCCCTTCAAACCTTACATTTCTGAATTACAGCAAAATTATTTAGTCCGCTTTAACATTTAGAGTTCTTATTAGGATGCCCTAAAGGAATGTTTAATCGTGATCCATACTTCATAGCCTAAAGGTCCCGAAGCACTTGCGACGGATCCTACAAGAACAGAAGTGTAATAACCAGCACGCAAGCTAACAACCAAAGCAACAGGCGAGCAAATCAGTGCAGATGGCAATGT
The DNA here is from genome assembly GCA_022457205.1 of Saccharum spontaneum. Lineage (NCBI taxonomy): Eukaryota > Viridiplantae > Streptophyta > Magnoliopsida > Poales > Poaceae > Saccharum > Saccharum spontaneum. The sequence continues at coordinate 8,463,599 of CM039609.1, read as the reverse complement.
GCGTACCAGTGTTGCGCCTGTTCATGACAATGAACTGGAACCTCGGCTGGGAGTTCCTACATGCGATCCAACAGGTTCCAGAAGCAATTAGATCACAGACGCACCGATGGAAACCCTAGAGTAGAACCCTCGATTCGATTCCCAGATCCCCGTGACTCACCTCTTGACGACGAACAGCGACCCTTCCACGTCCTTGCGGCTCTGCACAGCGCAAGCAAAAGAAAAACAAACCCCCGCATCAGATCGGGGTCGGATGGGATCAGAGGAGAGGGGGAGAATCGCTGGCTCACCCACTGGTTGAGGTCGATGTTGAAGTCGTAGAGCGTGACGTGCGCGGCGGTGATGAGGATGTCCTCCACGGCGGGGTCGAGGCGCTGGAGGACTGTGAGGTTGAGCATGCGCGTGGCCTCGGCGTCCATCGCCAGGTTCGGGGTCACCTTCCCCCCGTTCGCCTGCGGCGGCGGCGGCGGCGGCGGCATCGCTGGACTGGGCTCGGTCTCCGCGTGTTGGGGTGGATCTGAGAGTGGGTCTAGCTCTAGCAGGGAGAGAGGAACTGGGGGAGTGAGTGAGCAGAGAGAAAGAGCAGAGTAGAGGAGGATGTTTCCGGAACACGGGACACCTCAGTCCTCACTCCTCGTGCGCGGACCCTGGAACCTGGATAGACGTGGCAATGGATTACGTACAGTGGTAAAAATCCAAAACAAGGCCCTGTTTACTTCTCATACAAACCCAAAATATTTCCTCTTTCACCCATAATATCGAATCTTTAAACATATGCATGAAACATTAAATATAGGTAAAAAAATAACTAATTGCATAGTTTGTCTGTAAAGTTCAAGACGAATCTTTTAAGTCTAATTAATCCATAATTAGACAAATTTTACCAAATAACAACAAAAAGTGCTACAATAACTTTTCACCCAATTTTTCTCAACTAAACACACCCCAAATACTAAAATTTGACGAAAAAAATTCGAGCCCTTGTTTAGCTCCCCTCAAAATTCCAAGTTTTTTCACTCTCTCTCCATCACATCAATTTTTAGCCGCTTGCATGGAGTATTAAATGTAGATAAAAAAATAACTAATTACACAGTTTAGTTGAAAATCACGAGATGAATCTTTTGAGCCTAGTTGGTCCATGATTGGACAATATTTGCCAAATAAGACGAAAGTGGTACTATTTATCGGATTGAAATTTTTTTCAATCTAAACATGGCCCGAGTCTGATCTACTCGCTCTGTCCCAATAATAACGCAACCATTGAATTTGTGCTAGTTATAATGGTTTACGTTTGACCAAATTTCCGATGAATGATATTCACATTTATAGCTATAAATTAAGTTATTATGATAATACATTTCGTAATTAATCTAATGGTATTTATTTGATGTCATAAATATTGATAATTTTTTATTTTATCTACAATTGGTTAACTATAATAAAATATGACATTGTACTAGAATTATATTCTTTCTTGGACGGAGGGAAAGTATAACTCCAAAATAAAATGACTAATGTCCAACCCGACCTAATTTAATTGCTTTTGAGTCGAAATCCACCTAATATGAGCCAATAATAACAAAACTAGTATAAGTACACGTTGATCCTATGTCAAAAGCTAGACACTAAAACTAAAAAATCTCAGGTCCACAACTTAAACTTTAGCAAAATTAACTAAAAACTTGTTGGAGATCACTCACTACGATTGCTTCCTACTTTATACAGACTAACCAATGTGCCTGTTTCAGCAAAACTACTCCCTCCGTCCACGAAAGAATGCAATTTATGAGAAACGTGCCTATCAAAATTAGCTTATGTTTGACCAAGTTTATAGTAAATAGTACTAACATTGATATCTTCAAATAAATATATTTTGAAAATATATTCTATAGCTAATCTAATAATATTTATTTTGTTTCTTCAGTGTTAATACTTTTTTATATATTTTAGTAAAAGTTTAAACTTATTGACTCCTCGAAATATGAGAATTGCATTCTTTTGTGGACAGGGGAGTAATATATAGGAATCTGATTCTGTGTCTTCGCTAAATACGAGTTGCGGGTCATGAGTTTGGGAAATACACGAGATACGTGGGACGCCACCCAAAACATATTGGAATTGGACTCCATATCTATCATCGCTACACACGAATTGTTCGAACTCGTATGAGTATATATCATGAGTACGAATCACATATAAAACAAGAAGGACATGAGTTTAGTTTGGGAAGTAAAAAAAAAAGCGAAACTTTTGGCCATTAGGCATCTGTAAACCTATACACAATTAGGCTAGGCATAGTAGTGGCTATTAGGATTGTCTTTTATAGGATTTTGCCTAGGTTTTTTTTCTTTGGAGGAGAAATTAGTATAGACTATTCCTTTCCGTTAGAAGTTTCTTCAGCAAATATGTAAATTTACTATGTATGGAGTGAGTTTTGGGCTTCATCTCTTGGACAAAATCTAGTGATGCAACGTATACGATTAATTTGTATATGAACAGTTTCTCGATCAACACATAATAATTAGCATTATGTTGATGTGCATGTTTGGGGACTAGATGACACGACTGTACAGGTTTTAGGACTTAAATATCAAAATTAGAGAGTTGGAGACCCAAATGACATTGTAATTGAGTTTTGGGATTCGTAAATAAAAAATTAAGAGTTAAGGACCTCTAGACACTAATGTTCAAGATTAGGGAGCACCGGTGAATTTTACTATTAGAATCAGCAGTGCTTCACGCGCCGCACTCTGTTTCATGCGCTCTACACAGGGCTAGCGCCGCCGAGCGACAAAGGGGGCGACGCCTCCAATTCAGAAGGACCCGACCGCGACATCGTATGGATGCCCTGTCGGCGCCGGAAAGAGGACACGCCGAGACAATACAATAGAAGGCAAGGAGAAGAGATGCAATACTCGATTTGCTTTTAAAACATCTAAATACAACAGTTGCAACATACGTCTGAAGGCAGCTGAAACACTTGAAAAAACACCTGGAAACACTTGAAAACCATTGCAACCATACGCAACATCCAGATAAAACACATGCAACGTATATGTGAAACATATGCAACATCTATATAAACACACTTGCAACATGCGTTCGAAAAACACAGATGAAACATGGGTAACAGACCTTTGTAACATACGTGTACAACCATTGCAACATCCCGATCTACTTTTGCATTATCCATCTAAAATACTTGCAACATACCTCTGAAACATCTGAAACACTAGAAACATACGCTCGCAACATACACTTTCAGCAAAACATGGCAGTCAAGCAGGCGGAGCACAACACTGCGGGATCCCGGCTATGCGGTCGCGGTGGAGAAGGAAGATGGCAGCAAGCAGGCGACTGTATGGCCCCCGGTGATAGGGGCGCATGCGGTGCCCGCCGTGGAGGTGACAGCAATAGCCAGGTGGTGCGTCCTCGCGCGGCGAGCACGCCACAACGGTGTGGTCGTGGGGGAGCACACCGCGGTGGTGCGGGTGCGGCGGCGATAGAGAGAAAGGCCGGCAGGAGGCGGGGTAGAGAGGAAGGCGTGCAAGAGCCACAGTGGAGCCGGTCGCGGAGCAGACGTGTGATTTTTTTAATCTATGTATGCGTGATTTTTTTAATCTGTGGTGACTGGAGGAGAGCAGTGAGAGTGGATAGAAACGACAACTTCTGAACATCGGATCCACCGACAGAGGCGTCCGCGCGTGGATGGGCGTCTCGGTCCCAGCATTACCATCCTAGCATAGTACACGCGTGGATGGGCGTTTTTTTTTATGGAAAAGAATAAAAAAGGAAAGAAGGGAAAAAACCCCGTAAAAAGGAAAAGGAAAAAGGGAAAATAAAAAAAAAATAAAAAGTGAACAGTGTTGAACAGTGGGTGGAGGGCGGAGGAGACAGGGATTCCTGGTTATCATTCTAAACTTAGCATCACTTCACACAAGCATTGCATATTTTAGTTAACCCTTTTACACTAAGTATTAAGTAGGGATAGTATAGCAAAAATACATTCTCTCTATATTTACTTTAGTGAATATTGTAATATATATTTAAGACCCTAACAAATTTAAAAAAGTTTGAACTAAAAGGTTTTAATCTCTTTGAGTAATACAACTTTTGTTTGGTCATTTATCCATCGAGGTCATTTGAAAATTAAAAATATATAAATTTCAAAATTATTAATCTTTAAACAATTTTTTTATTCTCTAAATGGTTTCAAATGAAAATATTGTCAACTATAAAGTTTCATATCCCTTCGAGTGCTACAACTTTATTTAAGTCATTTCTTCATCTGGAGTACTTCGAACAAATCAAAAAATAATTTTAAAATGCGAATGTTCAAACTAAATTTCTAGGCACTAAATAATTTCAAATGAAAAAATAATAACTACAAAGTTGTAGATCCCTTCTGGTACTATAACTTTGCTTTAGATCTTTTCTCCGTCTTAGGTTATTTGGAATATTCAAAAATTGAATTTAAAAATCTAATAACTTTAAAAAGATTTTTCATGCACCAAAAAAATTCAAATGGTAAAGTTGTTAGTTATAGATCTCCTTAAATACTACAACTTTATTATAAAGTTTGTCTTTATCTGACTTGATTTGAAAAAGTTATGAATTTTATTGTGCTTCGTCTATTTTTAAATATGGTTAGAACTTAAGCCGTACCTAAAAATATCTCTATTTCGTGACTGGCAAAACGTACCACCTCGAAAAACAATAATTTTACTAAACCATCTCTAAAAATCATTTTATAGAGGTAGGTCGACTCAAACTATTTTTAGAGCTCGGTTTTGATAGAACAATCTCACCAAAACTACTTCCGTTACTAAAAAATCATCTCTAGTACTGGGATCTGTTGCACGTGAGAAGCTAAGCGGTAAGCAAGTTTTAGGTCTTGTTTGGTTGCGAGAATTGGTTTCGTTTCTAGTAAGAATCATCATAATATGTGCCAAACGGGTATCTGACGAAGTGATTCACCGTAGAAACATTTCTCGTTTTTTACTAGGAATGACAATCACCTAAATAGGTGTTTCGTAGTGATTCTAGTTTATTTCAGTGACGACCTGGATCCGTAGCCAAATGTTTCACCGATTCTTATCAAGTGATTTTTATTTCAATAGAGAAACGTTTCCGAAAAGAATCTGGATCTGAAACATTTCTACGAGAATCTGGATCCCTAAACGGCGGACTTAAACAGTACTATAACAAGTTTCTGCCTGTGCCATGCGATCGACATTCGCCGACTCGCCGTCCAATATTCCACCGCACAGGGATCTTTTCAAAAGGATAGTGTCGGTCAATCAGTGCCTGAAGTTTGTTTTGACAAGCGAAGGATAAGAAGATCACAGGCCGCTCAACCGCGCCCACCGAGCCCACGCAATATGACCGAAGGTATGGATTGCAGCCCATGTCAGAGGACCAAATGGGTAACGGGCCACCTACAATTTCCTTGAAATCAATTGTATATATATAGTCTCTTAAATTATTGGAGACCTAACTTTTTCAATGGTATATCAGCCTTTTTTCCAGCCCGCAGAGAAGGTGACCTTTGTGATAACGTAGTATATCATACAACCAATCATAACATATAATGGTTACTTCGCGTCGGAAAAAATGGACTTCTCGTTATTTTTTAAGTCAGCAAATTCTAGTTTGACTAAAATCCTATCTGACCATATTTCCATGCATGCACAGTGCATGGGAATGGGACACTGTGCCTGGTTCAAAAAAAAAACAAAAAAAACAAAAAAAAAATAAACTGAAAAAAGTTGCTAGTCGGTGAAAAGAACTCTAGCCGATCTAAATCCAACTTATGGCCTAATTTAAATTTTTTACTCCCTTTGACCCTTTTGTACATTGCTATAGTATTTGTGCCGGTTAAATTTTTAAAGTTTAACTCGGTTGGTAGAAAATATAAGTAACATTTGTATCTCTAAATAAGTTTATTATAAAAATAGATTCAACGTCTATCTAATGCCACTAATTATGTACTATAAATATTAATATTTTGTTGTATATATTGATTAAAGTTAAATACATTTGATTTCTCGGAGAGTGAGAATAACAGTTAAAAAGGAACGGGGAGAGTAAACGACTAGCTTATAAAAAAGTTGTTAGCTAGGTCTCTAGCTATGACAACTTATAAAAAGCTTAGTTGATCCAAGAAGGATCTAGGTTTATAAAAAAAATAGTATTAATATTAAAGTATTTATTGTTTAATTATTCTACAGATACTTATTTGGTATCATAAATATTATTTTTAAATATACTTATTTAAACTTGAAATCGGCTGTGATTAGTCTACTAATACTTATTTAATATCATAAATATTATTTTTAACTAAACTTAATCATAGCTGAAATTGGTTAACTTAAAATTGGTTACAAGCTATGATTAATCTACTAATACTTATCTAGTACTATAAGTATTTATTTTAAATAAACTTAATCAAACTTGAAATCGGCTAACTTGTATTGTTAGGGAATTGAATTCTCAAGAAACAAGATTGTAGCATCCTAGCTAGAAATAAGGAGTCAAAACAGACTAAACACGGATATAAAGCAAATTAAGAAGCTCAAGTCTACAAATATATATATCTACATACATAGCTGATGTCTTGGTCGGGAACGCGCGCGAAGCCACGAAGAAGAAATGGCTACAACAAGAACGTTGAGGGTCCTCGCTCTCGCTCACACGCTCTGACAATACAATCGCCCGTCGGTAAGTTGACACTTACTTTCGGTAAGTCGACACTACTTGCCTTGATCATTTGACCGGTAGGTGTGTATTTTCGAAAATTTCAAACCTTGAGCCGAAGATACGTTGTTGACTTTAACGAGCAAGATTTTTTTTTTGCACTTAACAAGCAAGAAATTAGCTGCACGTCTACTGGTGTCAAGTCGAATCTGAGAGACTGAGAATCATCAATTTCGGTAGCCGTCGTAGTGCAACCCGAACACCCGAGAGCCCGAGAACACCTATAGTTGCTAATAATGGCCACACAAACACAAGGGCGCGCGTCGCGATATAAAACGCAGTGCTCGCAATGGACAAAAGGCAAGAGGATGTAGTATATACTGTAGCCATGGTCACCATACAGATGTCATGTCAGAGCAAGGCACAGCCGAAACAGTTCCCAACTAGGCTAGGTGTACGATGCTAGTACGACCCAGTGAAGGGCGGTCATGTGGATAGCTTTGCAAGTGAACAACTGGAGGATAAATAGAGAGTGAGTGCTTTTTTTTTCTTTTGGAACATGCTAGGCCCCTGTTTGTTTGGCCTAACAACGATACTAAATATTAAGCCGTGGGGGTAATGAGGAAATCTGTCCATTTCTATGCTTAGAATAGCGAAAGCGAGAGGTGGTGTGCCTGCGCTTTCAGCTGCTCGTTCGTCTCTTTCAGTGAAAGATACTCCTTCATCACCACGTCCTTCTCCTGCTTATACACATAATCAAGTTAAAACACAATCCGTTGGTACACGAAAGGTACTTACTAGACGTACGTACAGCATAGAGCTACTAGTGCCAGATCTGAGCGCTCACCTTTTTCATGGTCTCGTTCTGTGACGACAAGTCTGCAACTTTCCTTGCCAATTCATCTCGAATCGCCTAGAAACAATAGGAAAGCAGGAAAGCTTGAATTTTAGCAAGGGGGGTTGCTTTATTGTTGTTGCATGCACACTAGTGCGTGAGAAAAAAATCGTCCAGATCGTGTACGTAGCAGCTAGCCTGAATTGTGAATTCTGCACAAGCTAGCTAGCACTGGATCATCCATGGCGTCGCGTGGAGATGGATCGAGATGGACATCACCTGACGGCGGAGGATGGTCTGCCGCGCCGACTCCCGGTTGGCGAGCACACGCCGCAGCCGCTTCTCCTCCTTCTCCGCCTGAAATTGAAACCAATTGTTGCACCCACATGATCGACGACCCGTCAGACAGCCGGCCGGCACATACAATCGCACGACTAAAACTAACGGCAAGGGCTAGTCTCGCCGGCGGCTAGACAGATACCTCGGTGAGCATGTGCCGGGGCCTGGGCCCGTGATGAGCAGCAGCACCGGGCGCGGCGGAGGGCGCCGGCGCCGGCGGCGGCCCCGACGGGCGGCCGGCGCTGGAGCTGCTGGAGCAGGACGGCGACTGCTGGACCCCGACCCTGCCGAGCTGGAGGCTCAGCCTCGTGCTCGCCACCTCCTCCTCGTCGGTCATCCCCTCGGCGCCGGCGCCGGCCGTGTGCAGCCGCGCCTGCGCCTGCGCCTGCACGGCGCTACTGCCTGCAGCCATGTCGGCGAGTGCCAGCGCCGCGCCGAGCTCGACGTCGGGCGTGATGCCCCGCCGGCATTGCCGCTGCTGCCCGTCGTCGGACATGGGATGGGGGATCATCCTAAGCATCAGATCGAAGAGGGCGGTGGGTGTGTCTGGGTGCCAGTCGTGTACGGCGGCGGGAAGGGTCGCGGTCGCGCTCATCGGATATACGAATACGAGTACTCCTACTCCTCCCTCCGGGGCGCGCGGCGTCTGGCTGGCCCGTGGCGCGCCGCCACGTCGCGGGCGCCACAGGACGTGGCCGGGGCGGGTACGCGTGGACGGAGAGGATCAGAGGACACGTGGGGTGCCTAGCTCTGCCTCCTCGTGCGCGCATGCAGGGAGCAGGCGGTCCACCACCGCCTCGGGTACCGAGACCGAGAAGGATGAGGAGGGCATGGGCTCGCGGCGGTGGGCGCCCACGTGTCAGCGGCCCGAAGAGCTGCCTCGTGTGGACCGGATGGCCCAGGGTGGGCTGCGCAACCGCCACCGCCACCGCCACAATGGCACAGGGCGGGTCTGTTCGGTTCTGGCCTTCTGGGCCTGGAAAGCTAATCCAAGGGGCTCGCGAATCTGCGTGCGTGGTTACGGCCTAGTCCGACTGCGTTGGCTGATAGCGTTACTAGCCAAGTGACACGTCCGTCCCTCGCCGCCGTTGTGCCCGAGCAGTCGGCCGTTCGGCGAGAGGATATGCCTGTCACGACACGGCTAGCGAGGGACACAGAGGTTCCTCAGAGTGGGCATTCGGTTTTAACCGAGACTTCGGCTCGGTTTCTTCGGTTTACGTAAACTTCGGTTTCCAAAAATCCGAAACCGATCGGTTACTAGTAGAAACAAGAACCGACGAGATCGGCTTCGGTTTCATCGGCTCGGTTTTTCGGTTCCACCGAAACTGCACAGACAAGAGACAAGAGAAGGACGAACTCAACGCCTTGCTTGCAGATGCCAAGGGCCTCGCCGGTCGCCGCAGCCTCTGCATCCACCTCGCCGCCACGGCCGACGAGCCGCCGCAAAGGTCGCCGCGTCGAGGTCTCCAGGAGCCACGCTGCTGCAGAGGAGACGCGTCGCCCTGCATCCGCAGATCCACCTCGCGGTCTGTGGAGAAACTGCTGCGCCGGCCGCCGGGAGGTCGCGTCGTTGCGACTCGCGAGGTCCGCGTCCGCCGCCGGGAGAAAGTGCTGCACCGGCCGCCGGGAGGTCGCGTCGTCGCAACTCGCGAGGTCCGCGTCCGCCGCCAAGGTCGCGTCTCGTGAGATGGAGCGACGGGTCACGGCCTCAGACACAGGAGCCAAAGGACAGAGTCCAACGAGTGAGTGGAGTGCTTGGGCTTCGGCTCTTGGGCCATCTCGTAGTTGGGCTATTGGGCTGCTGGTGGCTTTGCCTGCGGACTACAGACTGGTATTTCTCGCTGCTAGGATCGGTTTGTTTGCCTGTTCGGTTCGGTTCGGACCTGAAACCGAAGCCGAAGCCGACACCCGAAGTTCTCGTATCCTAGGACCGAAACCGAAACCGAAAACCGAAAAAACCGAGATTTCGGTTCGGTTCGGTTCGGTTCGGCTCGGTTTTCGGTTTCCGGTTTAAAAGTGCCCAGTCTGAGAGGTTCCTTTCCATCTTTTTTTGATAATGCTCACGCTAGCGTGTCCGTCCGGAAGGAACCACACCCCTCCCCCCTAAAAAAATTCAAATATTCCCACTTTACGCTCGTCTTTCCATTCTGCGCTCATCCATATTGTGGTCGTTCGCCCGCCACGCTCCGCCGCGTCGTCATTGCCATCCCCTGCGGCACCTCCATCTCACGTCGTGTCCCACTCCGCCGTGCCACCGCCACTATCCCCCACGGCGCCTACGACCTCCGCCGCGCCAAGACAGGTGGCCAGGAGAGGGGCCGTCGTCGGCTGGGCCTAGGCCAGGCAAGCGTATAGCTGGCCAAGCCTTATGTTTCTAGTGTTTCAGATATTTCATAGTTTTTTTTGCAAATGTTTCATATGGATGTTGCAAAAGTAGATCATGATTTGCAATGGTTTTACACGTACTTTACAAGCTTCTGTCCCCAATGTTTCATCTGTTTTTCCAGACGTGTGTTGCAAGTGTGTTTATTTGGATGTTGCATATGTTTCACACATATGTTGAAAGCGTTTTATCTAGATGTTGCGTATGTTTTACAATGGATTTTCATGCGTTTTCGGGTGTTTTGCAAGTGTTTCAGACACATGTTTCAAATGTTTCATCTGTCTTCAGACGTATGTTACAAGTGTTGCATTTAGATGTTTCAAAGTAGATCAGGTGTTGCATATGTTGCAATGGCGTCGGTAGTTGGCGAACAGCGGCTTGCCACAGGCCTTCGGCTCCTACCTCACGCGACGTGCATCACCCTCTCGTCTCGTCTCCTCTCCCTCCCCTTCCTTCCCTTCTCTCCATCTCGCCTCAACGTTGGCGTTGGAGCAGGGGTCGTTGAGGGTGCTGCGTTCGGACGCAGGCACTGACGTGGGATGGGATGCGGGGTGTGGGGAGCATGGGATGAGATGCGGGGCACGAGGGGTGTGGGATGCGATGCGGGCGCAGGGGCGGGAGCAGAGTCGGGACAAGTCCTGTGGCCGTACGTCCGGACGCTAGCCCTTTGGTGTCTTGAGCTCCCAAGACTCACCTCCTCTTTCAGTTACTAGTATTTAAATACCCATGTTTATGTTTTTTTGTTTGGCAAAATTTAGCCAAACTCCGATTTTGCAATTTTACGCTTTTATTATTGGTTGTTACAAATTTTTCGAGCTTCCACCACACATGTTTGGTTGTGCAATCAGCTAAGGTCAGTTTCAGTGGTAGTTTTATTTTTATTTAATAAGCTGTCACATAAACATTTTTGATAATGTGACAACGCTTTTAGAAATGAGAGAAGAAAATGAGTTTTATGATAATAAAATTTTCTTGGCACGATTACCAACTCTCTATGAGTCATAATATTAAATATCTATGAAACCATAGAATGGATCTTTGGTGGGTGCTTCATCCATGTTTCATTTCATTCTATAATCTTTATGTATGGTAATATTGGAAACAATGTCATCAAACTTTCCACAGAGACTGGCCTTGCATATCTTATGTTACAAGTGTTCCAGGTGTATTTAAAAACAGAGACAAATATATATTTTCGTAGGCCCATCAAATATCACGGTTCGACGGCCGCAAGGATAAGAAGATCTGCAATGGTTAGCTCCTCGTCACCGTAGCGTGGTTGGTCGCGCGGGGCAGCGGAATGCCTTTATAAGTTGGGCTGTTTTTTACTAACTTTGGCCACCAAAGTTAGTTAAGTGGTAACAAAGCATGGCTACCAACTACCGTTGCAAATTGGCATACAACTAAATAGAGATTAACTAAAATTGGTCAAATAAAAGTACCAAATTTCAGACTGACTACCTCGAACACATTTTGACGTAAAGTAAATATAGGCGCTAAAATTTGGATTTCTAAAACGTAGCTAGGGATGCAAGTTTTTCTCTCTGGGTGATTTGGGCACCCGTTTTTCAAAAAAAAAACTTGGGCACCCAAAGCTTCTCCAATTGAATATCATATAAATTGCAAACCATGAAAGGGATAGAAATGAAATACTCTTCCCATCCTAAAATGAAAGTCGTTAAAGTTTTGACCTAAGTCAGATTATCTAATTCGATCAAATTTATATAAAACTAGCAAATATGCACGTGCGACACGCACGTAGCTAACAACAGCATCTGCATCAGATCACCACCATCCTCCCCAACTGTCCAGTAGATGCATGCGATGCTTATTCCCTTGCTCTATCCTCCTCCTCATTGGCGTTGCCTCGGCGACGCTGGTGACGGAGCCGAGCGATGGCAAGGCGACGGGGGTTGCCGGACCATTCTCCTACATCTGCAAGACTGCAACTCCACGTACGACTACTGTAACTCGACGCGGTCCAACAGCACGTTCCAGGCCAACCTCGCCATTATCTCCTACGAGATTGCAGGGAACGCGAAGGCGTCGGGCTTCGCGTCGCGGGCGTTCAGAGACACCCCGTACACGGCATACGGGCTCCTGCACTGCCGCGGGGACTTCCTCGGCGACCAGTGCGTTCGTGCCTCGCGTTGGGGCTCAGCCTCGCGCTGTCCGCCATCTGCGTCGCATCCAGAGATGCAGCGGTGTACTACGATCAATGCCTGTTCCGGTTCTCCGACCGCGAGTTCCTCTCTAGCTACGACAACTCCGCAGACCTGGTGGTCCCATGGAACATGAACAGCGTGAGCGGCAGGAACGTCGACGCGTTCGTTAGCTTGCTCGGGGGGCTCGTAAACACCCGTGGCCGTTGGCCAGCAACGCGACCAGCAGATACGGCACAGCCATTGTCAGGTTCCTGCCGGAGGCGATCAACATGCTCGCGCTCGGGCAGTGCACGCAGGACCTGACGCCGGTGCAGTGTCCGTGGTGCCTCATGGGCCTCATCCACCAGATGCCGGCTGGAGAATATTAGGGTTACGCTGCAAAATCAGGTACGAGAGTAATCAATTCTTCTTCCTGGACGAAACGCCTCAGCTGGATACGAATTCGTCATCCACCACTACAGGAGGAGGACGAGGCAAAGGTTAGTAGTGGTTGCTCTGTCCATGTTGGACACGTTAGGAGATTAAGGAAAGGATGATATATATATATTGAAGCATGCCGATGGGATTTCATGCTTGCCTCGTACGTTGCGGCTAGCTGTGTGCTAGAGTCTGAGCTTTGAAGGAAATAAAATTGATTGACTGCTGGTTGCCAACGTGCTAGAGTCCACGCAGAGGAAGCACCTGCATGCATACACGTTACTACCAGGTCTCGGAATAGGATTTGTAACGCAATGGCCGGTACTTGTACGTGACCGAGAGGGAGTCGCTGTAAGATCTCAGAAGGCTCATTTGACACGACGTATAAATTGAACGGTTATCAACGAGGGAGAGTAAGAGCTCAGACGATGTAAGGATCATGAGAAACGGTGTCAAGATCAAACAGCTATGAAAGAGGAATAGCCCCCCCCCCAACTCTAAATTACTCGCTCTTTTATAGTGTGATGATAATTGTTCCAATATTTATGAAGTAAGTACGAATAGATTTATTATAAAAAAAATTCTCGCTATGCCTACCATCTTACCTTAGGGGGTGTTTGGTTCCTCTTATTTTTTTTTAACATCTATCACATCGAATGTTTAGACACATGGAGTGTTAAACATAGATTAATTACGAAACTAATTGCATAGATTGAGATTAATTTACAAGACGAATCTATTAAGCCTAATTAGTATCCGAACATCCTATGGTCAACCCCATGGTCAACACCTGCTAAAGTTTAACAGAGCGAACCAAACATACCCTTAATTACGTATGGAGGGGTTGTTGGGTTAGAGGCCTGCCAAGCAGCTCGCTAGCTCCCAGCCCAAACAGCAATCTCAAGTTCTCAACCTAGGCCTTCAAAATTGGATGTCTGGGCCAGGAGTAAGCGTGATACCTAGAGATGAAAAGGCAACATCAAATTAATGGTTGCCCATGGCTACTAAAATCTTGGAAGATAAACTGTAACTTACATCCAATACGAAAGTCTCCACAGAAGGAGATGTCATAGGAAAATAATCAAAACTCTGAGAAAAGCTCACTCCTTTTAGTGTGATGATAAAATACCTGAGGTAGATAAATTTGCTACATACCATCGGACATCGGTGACCGTCTGCATAAGGGAGTCAGATTAATTGTGTTTCAAGTTCTTCTGAAATATCATTTACAAATTTGAGAGCATACCTCACTGCTTGAATGTACACCAACAGCTTCAAGATCTTTGCATGATGGATGCAAGTTCAGCGTGACTGTAGCAAACAGGCCACAACACTCAATGTAAGGGGGGCCTTCTTCACTTTCAATGCTTCCCCATTTGAGAGTTGTACGTGCGGGCTACTTCCAAAGTAAAAACTGGATAGATTTTGAGCTCCGCTCTTTATTGCTTACAGCTTATTGCAACCGAACAACGATAAGTGGGTTACCTAAGAGCATCTCTAGCAGGCTAACTAAACAGACTACCTATTCTATATTTAGACAGTAGAGATAAAAAAATGCACTCCAGCAGGCTACCTAAATTTATTGGCCTAACAAATTTCCCCTCCCACTACCTTCATCCGTTGGGCTAGCAAATTTGCCTACCAATTTTTCCTACACATGCCTCCCTCTCTCTCTCCTTCGTTGAGCGCTATCTTTCCGGCGGCGTTGCCCCGAGCAGGAGCCTCGCCGGCCCCTTCCGCCGCAGCCACCGTGGTCCACGAGTCCGGCGAGGCCGGATCCGGTCGCCACCGTCTCTCTTCGGTGAGGCCTTGCACCGACACTGCGGCCCTGCCCTCGGCCCGCAGCCTGGTTCGACGCGGCGGGCCCTGCCTCCGGTGTTGCTACCCTGCCCCCGGCGCGCGGCCCCCTGCCTCCGGCACGTGGCCTAGTCCCGGCGCGGCGGCTGCTGCGCCTTCGGCTCGCGGCTTAGTCTCGGCGCTGCGGCCCCTGCCTCCAGCACTGCGGCCCTCCTCCCGGCGCTCGGCCTCCTCCCAGACGCGCGGTGTGCTCCAGCGAGAAGAACATCGAAGAAGATGACAGGTGGAACCCACATGTCATTCTGTACTAGGATTAGTTTGAGTAACCTAATTTAGGCAGTACTGCTGGAGTTGGAAACGATATTATGAAAATAGGTGACTACCCAAATAGAGAAATAGGTAGTGTATTTTAGATAACACTGTTGAAGATGCTCTTTAAGGCCATATATCTTCAAACAAGCTATCTCACAGCAATAACTGCGCTACAAGGATTCCAAAGCTAAGGAATTGGAAAGAAGGCATATGAGCACATCTCCTTTAATCAAGACCAACTATGAGATAACCAAGGAAGTCTGCAATTCTGCACTTCCATGCGATAAAATTGAGCATGGGAATTTCTACTTCTTCCCAGTGATATAGCCGGGGTAAGTGTGAGTTCTTCAATCTGCGGTGGTACCTCGCATTTTGATTTGGAGCATTCAAAAGTTCGAGTGTATTCAAGTTACTGCCCAAGTTCTTCCAAAGTTTGAGTGGTCCCCTTTGGAATGCAGACACTCTTTTATTTTCTGCTCTTTTCTGTAAAAATAAACTGATTTTGTAAGGTTTCCATATGATTTCGTTGAAATTCCTCCGTTCTAAAAGAGCCCTAAACCTAAATTGGAAAAAGGATGTGCTCAATAACACATTCTCTTCTTTGAACTAACGTATGCAGTATGCTGTGCGTTCCCATGCTCTCCTGCAAACATTACGACCAACGAGTACGAGCATTACAAGCTTCTCATCCAACCAAATCCGTCCCTTGAAAGTTTGATATCTACAAACTGTGCATGAGTTTGCAAGGAAAGTCACATGATATGTAAAAATGAACAATATCTTCCTACTATAGGAAATATTCCTGCAGCAACACAAGATGGCAGGACGTTTCTAACACCTCAGCAGAGGACCACAATCAAGTCCGGCAAACAGAAAGATTCCATGACAGGCACACAGATCACAGATCTCACATGAAAGTCTGGGCCAACAAAGAGTGCAGCATTAAGGAATTCCCAGATGGGCCTCCATTCTTCGCTTTCAAAAGCATTCATTCCGAAATTGATACGAGTGTACAATCTTAAAATTTAACCGTCATGTAGCAACAGTAATCATTTTGGGTATCATTGTCGCAATCATACAGTACAACAAAAGTTCAGTAAATGGAGCGTCACTACAAATACAAAATACATGGGGAAAAAACTTGAAAGCTGAGCAGTTGTGTGCACACGTAGCACATGAGCCATACACGGCTCAGAATTGCAAGTTTGCAACCACCAAGGTACGGGCAAGTATGGTCATGAAGCAGCATATCTCATGCAGATATTCCCACACATGAAGATGAGATCATCACATATTGAAACAAAGAAAAAACAACTCTGAAATACACTAGGAAGCTGGAGATCTATGAGATTGCATGAGCAAACCATTTCATTGGGCCTGGGCCATGGTCCACCCCCCCCCCCCCCCTCCCCAAAGTTCCATCACTATACAACATACAGAGCCTTTTAAATTCTGATGATAACAGGATGAAAGCATCCAAGGCTATTATTCTGTACCAAAGAGATGAGCTGGACCAGTTCAAATAAAAACTATGAGCTGGACACCCCATATGCTCATCAAATAATTTGAGGTCATCGTCCCAGTACAGAATGGAAGATACATTGCATATTCAGAACAGTTGGGTTCATAATGTAAAGCCAACAGGGCAAATAAATTGATAAGCATAGTTGCATGACGGGCTCGAATAAAGGGAGACTAGCAGTGGACCAAATCTTGCAAAGGTATTATGAATGGTTAAGCATAAAGGCAGTGTCACTTTCAGGTCGGCGTCAATTCCATGAACCACCAAAGCATGAGCCTAACATTGCAGTAAAATAATGCATCTAAATGGTGAGTCGCTTTTTGCAATACTGTTCTCGTGATCATGATATCCGAGAACTGAAATGCCCAGTCAAGTATATTCATAAAAGAACATGCAATTGAACCCACTCCAGATAAATTATATATTTGGCAATGCACCCATGAAGGCGGCAAGTGCAAAACAGCCTGACAACCAAGTATAGATGTTGATTTTAATCTTCAATACTATTGTTGATTGTTTATGCTTATTTCTGTATTCACTAAAGATGGCCATTTTATTTCACTAAATTTCAATAGCGTGACTTTGTCATTGTGCTGGAATAGTCTTCTGCTACAGCATGACTTTGTCATTGTGTTGGAATAATTGTCTGCTACAGTGTTACCCAATAACATAAGATATTATTCAGGAGCCTCAGCACAAGTGAATCATGCAACACTCAATAATTTGTTGGTGGCAACATGTCATTTTCAGAAATCTAACAAACTCTATTGTACTCACTAGTAAGAATTCTTAAGTCTTAACACAAGCAACTTTTTGTTAATGTACTATCATCATTAAGTGGCATATAAGATTTTGAAATGTACCAAGCAAACAACTTTATGACACAGGACACAACAGCAAATGCATGTTAGCTGTAGGGACCATTTCATAAGTAGCACCACAGTTGCTGAGTTGCACAATGGTGGTCCTTGTACCTGAGTAAAGGCATTATAGGGCAATGGATGCTGGGGATAAAATTAGGGTATGAACCCTTCTCAATCAACAAACGTTCTTTCACTATCAACTTAATCTTTTTGACTTTGCACCAACTATTGCTGAGGACTACCAATTATTCTTATTTTATGAAATTTTAAGATAAGGATTTTTCTAAAAGAGCTAAATGTATCTCCATCAATTCATCACATTTCACCTTGAAGTTATTTATCTATAACCTATATATGAACACTTGACCAATGCTTAACAAATGAAGTCTAAAACAAAGCTAGCAGCCAAATTCACATTCATTTTCAGCTTTTAGTGTGACTACGTTCAACATGAATAAAACTGAATGGAACTAGCTGACATACTACTTAGCACCGCATGGCCAATTTTGATATGCTCTAAAACAGGGGAAGGAAAAAGTTTGCACCTCAGGGTGCGTTTAGTTCATTCAAAGTTCCAAAAATTTTACAAGATTCCTCGTCACATCGAATCTTTGGACGTATGTATGGAGTATTAAATGTAGGTAAAAAAATAATTAATTGCACAGTTTGTCTGTAAAGGTCGAGACGAATCTTTTGAGCCTAGTTAGTCCATGATTAGATAAATTTTACCAAATAACAACGAAAAGTGCTACAGGACCTTTACACCAACTTTTACACCATCTAAACACTACCTCAAGGTACATATTACCATTATTCAGCTGAATTTTCAACATCAAAAGCTAGGAGTGGAAACAGGTTATAGAAACAGACCTACTTTAATTACAAGGTTATTATCAGAATAAGGGAACTAAACAAAATCCCATATTGATTAACGAAGCAAATGGTGTCCTTCCAAATTCAACAATTTCAGATATTAATGGTCAGTGAGAAATACGGATATTAAGCTAATAGCGTTTTTGGCATCCATTCAGACATAATTAGTAACAAGACACGCCGAGCATAGAACTGGGCATGATTTATGAGAAACCACCTCTCTTAGACCAAGTAATCACTAATTTCTTGTCAACACACAGCATACGGATTGGAACAAATATAAGGACCAAAATTTCCATATATATGTGATGGATCAACACGGTAATCATGTCCTCGTTCGTTCACCTCAACCCACCTCATGTTTTCGAACCCCTCTCTCGTCAGGGGAAGGAAGGAATCAAAGTAGCCGGACCACAAACACATCGGGAAACAAAATCGCGAGAAAAAAAATGGTCAAAACTTTATCACGAAAGCGACGTGACGACTCGCCTCCGCCTCAGTCGAGGAAGCCAGTGCGGCGCAGGACGGCGTTGCGGACGCGGCGGAGGTCGCGGCCCTTGAGCGTCCTCCCGGCGCCCTCCAGCACCGAGCTGTGCGCCGCCGCGCGGCGCGCGACGATCTCGTGCGGGGGGACCACGGCGTCCTCCGCGCTGCCGCCCGCCCACGCGCCGCCGTGGGGCCACCTCCCCCTCCGCGCGGGCTCCGACGGTATCCGCACCGGCGCCGACCTCGCCATCGCGGACCCCGCCGCGGCGGTCTCCGGGACGGGGCGCGCGGCGGATCGGGCGGGGCCCCCGACCCCGCCCACGGCCGCGGCGCGCTTCTTCTTCTTGCCCTCGTCCTCCGGGAGCGCGGCGAGGAGGCCGAGGCCTGCCGCGGACGGGGAGGCCGGCCAGAGCACGTCGAGCTCGAGGAGGTCGCCGTCGGCGCCCGCCGCGGCCGCGGCGTGGGTCGGGACGGGGAGGGGTGGGCGGGACGACAGCAGGAGGCGGTCCATCGCGTCTGCTCCTGCTCCGGGGATCACCAGTACGGCGGATCTCCGGCGATGCGGCAGCGCTCCGGCATGGGAGGTGGAGGCGGGCTGGGCGTGCGCGAACGACAGACACCGGCGAGGGGAGGCGGGCGCCGTGGCGGACCGGGGTGCCTTGGGCTTATAGGGAGGGCAAGTTGTTTTCTGCTCTTTTGCATCTTGGCCCTTTAGCTTCTACGGAATCAAATTCTCGTACCGCGGCTGCTTTTGCCTTTTTGACCAAAACTGTATCGTGGGCTGTGGTGCATGGGCTGAAAACGGCTTGGCCCACGTGTCGTCGCCAAGAGAGGCCCATTTAAAGATTTACGCTACGCGACTGCAAGGAATCCCTGCAAGTGATGATCTACTACTGCGCTAGTTTGTTCCATTCATTCATTCAAAGGGTAATCGCGTGATGGGCATCTGCTTCAGCAGCAGACGACGCGTCACGTCGCCACCGTCGACGCCCTCATGGTCGTCGGACCTCCCGCCAGAGCTGGCCGGCGTCGTGCTCCGATGGCTGCCATCGCACGCCGACCGCGTCCGCTTCGCCGCCGTCTGCCGGCACTGGCGCGTCGCCGCGCAGCAGCAGGGCCCGCTGGTCCCGCCGCCGCTGCCGTGGATCAGCTTCAACAACGACCGGTTCCAGAGCCTCTGCGAGGGTGAGCAGCACACTCTCAGGCGGTGGAGCCCCGGCTACGCGCTCCGCTGCTACAGCACCTTCGGCGAGTGGATCCTACTGGAGATGGACGACTCGGCGCGCTCGTGCTTCCTACGGAACCCGTTCTCCGGCAAGTCGGTGAACAGGGGCGAAGCTAGACCTAGGTGCACCCTAGTGCACAATTTTAACACAAAATTTTCTCAAGCAATTTGACAAATTGTACGAATTTTTTGTCGTTTTCATGTCTAATTTTGGATTTTCCCCTAATGTCATGTACAAAATAAAAAAAATCACCAAATTTTAGTCTAATTAATCCAGAATAAAAATTTTACCAATTTTTTCAATAACCACAAGACCATTTGCACTAAAGCATTATTATATGGCTAATCAAGAATGTACTACCCTTGGCATTGGTGGCTACCCAAGGGCGATGGCATGGTAGCCAAGACGATCAGCGACCGTGTGATGGGAAAGCACGAGTAGGAATGTGATAGATAAGCAAGGAGCCAGAGAAGGGTCATGAGGTATGGCCGTGGCGAAATCTCAGCTGCGAGGCAACGTGCGTGCAAGAACAAAGTTGATGGGCTGTGCATTGCTCGTTAATGGGCTAGCTATGGCATTTAGCCGTTGCATACAACTGCCTTGCTGGTCGAGTTGCGAGCATCCCTGGTGCACAATTATGAGCCAAGGGAGTGCACAAGAGGAGAAAAATTACTAGTAGTAATAGGAAATTATTTTTTACCCTGGTGCCGGTGCACCAGGCTAGCCCTACGTGGCTTCGCCCCTGTCGGTGAAGCTGCCGTCGCTGCCGCCGTTCCGGCAGGAGGAGCAACGGTGCGACCACCCGTACGCCCAGTACAGGAACCGCTCCGCGTTCCGCAAAGTCGTGTCGGCGGGCACGGGCAGCGGGCTCATCGTCGCCGCGTTGTTCAAGCCCAGCATGCGAGAGAACCCCAAGACCATCGGGATCTGCCTGCCGCTCAACAGCGCCTCGTGGGCGCTGCACACCTGCCGCGACGGCGACGGCACGTGGTACGAGGACGTCGGCTTCTTCCGCGGGAAGCTCTACGCGGTCGACAACCGAGGGAACCTCTACGCGTTCGATCTCGCCACCGACGACGACGACAGCGCCGGCGGGAGCAGCAGGCCAGTAATAAAAGTGGCCCGCGAGAGGTGCCTGATCCAGCAGGCGCCGCGGATGGAGGAGCCGGAGCCGGCCCTCGCGGCGGCGGCGCAGGGGAAGAAGAGGCGCACGACGCGGCGGTACCTCGTCGCGTCCAGCGACAACGACAAGCTGCTGATGGTCCGCTGGAGCATCGTGGAGGAAGACAACGCCGTCTTCGTGAGACTGGTATGGCCGGTGAACGATGAGCCGGTGATGGCGTTCAGCGTGTTCCAGGCGGAGCACTCGAACACCGACGCCAGCGGCGGCACGTGGACGTGGGCGTGGTCGGAGGTTACGTCGACGGGGGCATTGGAGGACCAGGCGCTGTTCGTGAGCCGGAGCTGCTCGGTCGCCCTCTCCGCGTCGGGTTACAGGTACGCCGGCGCGGACGTGCGAGGGGGCCGCGTGTTCTACCTGGAGGACGGAGGCTCCGCCGGCAACGTCAGGTACCTGATGTACATGGGGTTCGGGCGGAAGTGAGCTTTCGCGTCTGCGGCGTGTACGACCTGTACGTGCAGCTAGGAATGCACTAGCAGCGACTGCGATCGTGGTGGCTGGTTCGGAAATTTTCGTGAACAAATGTAATGCGCACTGCTGCGTTTGGGAATTGGGATGAATCTGTGGAACTTTTTTTTTTGGCTAGTTACTCGATTGTTGAAAAAAAATGTACTCTACATATCTAGAATATCATAATTTGCCGATTTTTTTATTTATTATGTGCACACCTCGAATCTCAGGTGACTGAAATCGCCACTCCATAGGTTCTCTGGTGAGAGACTAAAATTAGTACAAACTTTTCATATGATAATTTAGTCAAAGATCATAAAGTTTGAATTTTGAAATAGGTGCATGTTCTAAGACAATAAAGGTAACTTTAGAAGTATGGCTATGTTAGGGCAGCCGCAACGCAGGCTAACATGAGCTTTGGCCTCAAAGCAAAGTAGTAGGCCAGGTAGATAGAGCTGCTAATTTCTCCAATCGAGGCTGTGCTTTCTTTTCTTCTATCTGACGTAGCAGCATGCAAGTACTGGCTTGTGGTCTTTGAAAAAGTATGCTGGGGTTGGCTTGTGATCCTTGAAAAAGTACGCTGAGGGTGTTGCTCTCTCTCTCCAACGCATGGCTCGATGACTGCTTTCAGCCTTTGTCAGACGAAGCTCTCGGTTCTTCTGCAGGATGTTTTTGACACCCTACGAGGCTAACGATGGCTGTGATTTGGACGCCGGTTGTATACGTGGAGGTCGAGGCTAACAGCCAGGGTGGAGCGTTGGGGAAGGCTTTATAGGGCACCTCTAGTGTAATGTCGAACATTGTTAGAGATGAAAAGCGAACAAAAAAGTGTCAACATCGCTAGTAGGACCCACATATGGCTCCATTCCCCTCTAGCATGCATGGGCGGGTGGCTAGAAGCAACAGCCATATGCATAAAATAGTATTATTCAATTTGGCTCAATTCATTATTTATATAAGAGATTTTTACCTGTATGACCCTGGAAAAAATACATCTTCCTTCTATGGTCCTTTTTTCTTTGAACTTATTTATATGGCCTCAAAACAAAATTCCCTTACTTCTATGGTCATCCATCAATTCTGTTAGGGGGTCGGTTAGTTTTCCCACTTATAGATACGCGAAATGTCTAAATTGCCCTTCTTTTATTTCTGCCTGTATCGCATCAGACCGAGTGGGGAGAAGACCGAGCGCTACAGCTTTGACCGAGCCGGGGAAAAAGCACGATGGAGGAGGGCGGCGCCGCCACTGGCTTCTCTGCCGTTGGATCCGCCTGATCCACGGCCGGCCGGCTCCACTCCCAACCTACGCATGGGGGAGGCGCCGCCTCCCGCCTGGTCTAGCATGCGCGAGCGGGGCTGGTCCGGCGCGGTCAGCTCAGCGCGGCACCAGGCAGCTCCTCCCGCGTCCATCCCGACGCAGCCGGCATGGCCAACGGCGTGGCCGGAACCTCCAGCGACCGCGACCAGCCGTCATCAGTTGCTGAAATTCCTACGCTCGAACATGGCCAGCTGCTCGTGTCCCTGGCGAGTTGCATCAGGACGGAGCCAGGGTCGCTATCGCAGTCGATGATCACGCTGCCACAGAGCCCGTTCGCTTCGTTGAAAAGTCATGGCTGAAAGTACTTTTCGCTGATTTGTCGTGAGAGAAAAATATTGTTCCGGCTAAAAAAACAAGCTGAAAAATACGGATTATAAGACAAATGAATAGGGCCATACTCGCCGAGTTCGTTCTCAAGTATCTGCAGTAACCAGATCAAAAGCGAAATCGCTTTGAACAGATCGATACCCTGTACCAGTTGGCAGTTGTCATGATACCGCAGAAACATGAACTTGTTACGTTGGTGAAGGCGCTCCCGAACACCTGACGTAATAATCGACGCGGTCTCCAGCAAAGTTGCCATCACCGGCGCCTTCCCGGTCAGCGATGATCTTGCCTGCGGCAAGTGCCAGGGACAGCAGGATCTCCATGCCTTCCGTAGCAGGCTAGCAGCGCCACCGATGCCCTTCTCGTAGCTGTCGAGGTAGTCCAGGAGGGGCTTCTCCGACCACTCCTGCATCCCACCGAGCGCGCTCAGGAGCACCTTGACGTACAACGGGTCACGGCTCCCCAGCTTGGTGTCGGCTGCCACGTCAACGAGCACGGTGAACGCCGCGGCGACGAGGTCCGGCTCGACCTGGCCTGTGATCACGTACTGCTGGAAGAAGACCCACGGCGGCACCGCGAGAGCGCGTGCACGGCGTTGGTGAGGGCGCGCATGACGGCAGGGTACAGTGCCGGCAATGTATTAGCGAACTGTTATGTGTCTTCTTATGAACTGTTATGTGTGAATATTTGTGTAATATTACTCCAAAAATATACAACAGACAAAAAAAAACTCTGCATTTTATTTTTTCACTAGGGGTAAAATGGTTATTTTACCCTTGACTTAACACCGTCAAGTGTAAAAAACAGACGGAAGGCTATAGAAGGAAGGGAATTTCGTTTTAAAGCCATACGGATAAGTTAAAAAAAAGGCCATAGAAGGAAGATGTATTTTTTTCGTGGCCATACAAATAAATATCTCTTTATGTAAGGTCGATTTCTCTTGTGATAGCATGGTTGGACCCTTGGTTTGGTTCACTATTCCCACGGTTTGTTTTCCAGCAACACTAGAGCTTCTCTTATAATATACGTATCATGTTTACTAACTCGCCAGCGTGTCAACGTGAAAAAAAGAGAAATTGTGCGTTTACTAAGACTGTCCGCAGTGGCATACTCTAAATGGTACTCTAAAGCTTTAGAGTATGAATATAGAGTAAAAACTGCTGCACTGGATACTCTAAAACGATACTTTATCCTTTCTCTTACTCTATATTTAGAGTAGTACAGTGTTTACTCTATAGTGCGCAGTGGCAGGCCCTACTAGCTAAACCAAGGAAAAAATGCTATAACTCACAAACCAAAAATCTAAATTAAATTTCGATTGCACCATTAAATTCGTCTCAATAAATCTTTCAAAACTAGATCACTCATGGATATATTTAGATAAAGTGACAAGTGGGTCCCACAGTAGATAGAGTGGATAGAGGATGATATAGAGGATGAATGGGTGCGGAAGAATTGAGTATAGAGGAGAGAATCTTGCTGACTAAGACATATAGAGGATGAATATAGAGGACCATGAGTGCGGATAGCCTAATAACTCGACAACGTGTCAACGTGTGCACGGTAAAGGTGAATGGAAAAAAAGAGAAATTTTGAAAGGAACAGGCCAGCATGTCAACGTTTGCAGGGCAAAAGGTGAATGAAAAAAAGGAAATCGTGAAAGGAAGAGGCAAAGGTGAATGAAAAAAAAATCATGGAAGGAAGAGACAAGAAGGTAGAAGGTGAATGGAAAATAAAAAGAAATAAAAATAAAATATTTCCATTGCCGGGATTTGAACCCGGGTCGCCTGGGTGAAAGCCAGGTATCCTAACCGGACTAGACGACAATGGAATTGCTGTGAACAATGTCCACAACATCATCTCTATAGAATAGACACTGTTGGAGATTCATGTCTCGCAGTTCCACTCGTGAAGTCTCAAGATAGCACCTCGCACAGAAAAGCGTTCAGTCGAAAGGAAGATCGCATTGATATATCTTGTTCCAAGCAGTTCCATAGAGATGAAAAAAAATCAAACCTCTTCATGCCATGCTCTCTAGATCCAATCAGCTCAGTCATCTCTGCGCACAAACACGGACTCACCTTCTTCCAATAAACGTACAGGTTGCAGCCTTGCAGTAATTAGAATCTGGGAGGAACATTGCACAGAATCTTTTGGTAACATTCCTGAGATATACCAATCGTTATCTGATTTCTGGCATAGCAAAATCCTGGTGTTCTTTCTGCATTTGACTTCCAAAGCAACGTGTGTGCTCATCAGGAGATGATTGCAGCCAGTTGACACCGCAAGGCAAGCCTTGATCTGTTTCCTTGCACATAGATCACGTGTGCTGGAGTCGCCACACTTTGACCTGAATAAACGCCCGTCAATGTTGCAACAAAACAGCAAAACATTTTTTAGCAAATAAACTTGCAGTAGCATCCAGTAACTACTGCACCACAAACAGTTTCTACCAGTTTCAAATCAGATATCAAATCAGGCTCCATAACAATGCACTCTAGTTTCTATTACAAATATAGTACTACCAAATTAGCAGAAATCACTGGAACTTCCTGACCAACTCAAGTTTGCGAGCCTGGAAGAATTTGCAACGGCCTTTTCCGCTTGATTCAACCTCCTCAGTCTTCCTTTTGAAACCAGTAAAGCCTAGGCTCGAAAGCTTGACTTGTCGCTTGGTGCTTCCATTGTCAGTCCGATCTTCATCAACTTCATCAGACTCCCTTCATATCATTACCATGTGGCAAAATCATAATAGCAATCGGAATCATGTTTTGCAGTTCACAAAACGCACTAACGAAATTTGTTCACAAATGGGAACATAAAGGTTGAAAATTTGAACACACCATGTAACTTCAACTGCATCCTTGAAGAAGGGCTTACAAGTTCCCCAACTAAAACGAACCAAAGTTGGGAAGCCAAATACTGGATGCTTGTGATCTTCTAACCATTGCTTAGTATCAGGGTCTGCACCATTAATTTGGATGTTCTTTAATGTGACAAGCCAAGTCATATGATTACAGTTTGATAAAATCATTTACAATGAGGAATCAGTTACCTCCTGGATATCCTGATCCAGTTTTCATGTGCAGACTCAGAGCTGTTTCATCAAACACCCAGTTTCGCAAGGCTCTGTCCCTAGTCACCTGCAGTTGCACATCACAACTTTACAACTAAGCAAGCCTATAAGAAAGTACCTACACAAGGAAATTTGATTCGAGAAATTACCTTTGCAACTATACTTGCTCCACTAACAACAGGGTAAAGGCTATCAGCTTTTTTGGCAACCACAAATTTGATTCCTGGAAACTTTTCTGTCAACTTGATTCTGTACTTTTCAGGATCTCCCACTGTATCTATATATACCTTTCAAGAAGGAATATAATTACTAAAAAATGTGGTGAATAAAATAATCTTATAAGGATAGCAGCACAAGAAATCCTTTTGAATTCAAGAATATATGCTCTTACTTCTGCCAGTAGAACTCCCATGTCAAGCACTTTTCTAACAAGGCCCATGGCAGAGTTATGTGATATTTCATTAAGATTAACTTTCGACCTGAAGCAATGGGACTATCAATGAAAATAACAAGGCCAAGTTTGAAGTTCGATAGGTACAAAAGCCAGACATACTTTTTCAACATTTTAGCAGATAGATCCTTTGGGCATATGACATCCACTTCCCACCCAATAAAGCTATTGACCTTTAAACTTTCAAATAGCTCCTCTCTTTGTTCCTCCTTCAAGGTCTTTGAATCTGTTTGAGAAGACAAAATCAATAGGCTATGCTAATTGTCAATGTGTTAGTAGCAAAACTACTATTGAACTTTTCCGTGGCCCTTGGAAAGTAACATGTCCAACCGACTCTGCCACTGGAACACCATAAGATAGTACACATAATAACTACCAAGACAGATTCGAGATTTACCACTCCAAAGATTGAATTCATGCAAATGTCAATATGCCACAGATAAACAGGAGATATGTCAACACTCAACTCTAAGATATCAGAGCTGACGGGCTTAACAAAACTTGAAAAAGAAGGGTTTGATAGTTTGCTACAAGATTAATGTACATGGAAGCACCCAGAACTCATGAAATCACTGAAAGGGATTAGAGAAGAGAATATTTGGCAGACAAGGGAAACAAGAGGAGGATTGCAATTTGTAGCAGCTAAGCTAGTTGCACCAAGCTCCTGCCTTTTGTCTGGAAAAAAATCGTGATGTACCAAGAATAGCAAGTTCAATGTTCCTACTTCCTACCCACGTCTGTCCTCCACAGTTTCAAAAGTTCATAAACATGCATCAGCTCTTTAAAATATACACTAGCTTCTATCATGCCAAATCAACCAAAGTGCCAAATTACTGCCAGCATCTACTTAAGGAATGAACACAAATTGAACAAGGTCGCAAATTAACCTATCAAAGATTATGTGTTATAAATTCGACGCTACCGGATTTATCTATCTGGCACAGCCTCATTCACAAAATCATTCTGTATACAATTGAAACTAAATTAAATATACATGTCTGTACTCTGTAGAACTAATACTACTCTGAGAATATCGAGCTGTGTATTGCGACTAACACAACAGTCAAGTAAATCAGCTACAACAAGCAGATAAAGAAGACGTGAGTGAAGAAGACCTGCGAATTTGAGAGTGGCAAGAGTGTTATTGTAAGAGCGCGCGCAGTACATGCATCCATACACCATAGGACCTGCACGAGCAGTAACAGGAAGTGAATTTTGGAAAGACTCCATTTCTGCCCAAAACCTGCAAACCAGCGTCCTGCTCATGACATTTTGCTTTTGCTGCGGAATGCGTTGAAACCAACTAGAATTTCAGGAACCACTGCACATTTCCATGAGTGCTCAACCTATTTCACTTTGGCCTACTGAATATTTGTGCAGTAAAACTCAAAAAGGTCTGAAGCAACAAGCAACATTGCGTATCAACCGGTCAGAAGAGAGACAAGCGTTTACCAAGGACAGGGCCACGGCCAGCCTCGTCGATCCCCATGAGGCAGGGCTCCTTGGTAGCCCACTCCGGCACCGGTGCCGCCATTTCCACTGCGTTAGGCAAAGGAGAGAGAGGGGAAGCGGGATTGGTGGTCGCTGCTGCCAGGTTAGGGATTAAGCAGGGAGGAAAGGAAGTAGGAACGCACTCACCTTGCCGCGAACGGGCGGGACGTGAGTGTGGCGGCGGCGGCGCGCGTCGCTGCTGACTCGCCGCTTGGGTGGCGAGAAGGTGTGGCGGGGTTGCGCGCCTGCGGTGCGGGGTGCTCACCGTCGGGCGTCGGCGGCGTCCGCTCCGGGGCTGGCTCCGGGCCTCGGGCCGGGCCAACCAGGCCGGTAAGAAAGGGAAGTGTTAGCCCAGCAAAGGTCCATGTACCGGTAAGAATGCATCGCTGAATGCCACGGCCCACGGAGAAGAGGAAGGAGGTCCGACCTCTCTAGTCGGTGTCGCCAGAGACAAGTCAAACGCCGGCGGTGACAAAGGCGGCGCGTCACTCGCGCAGCGGCGCAGCGCTCGGAATCCGCGCTCCCGGAGACCCGGCTCCGGGTCGGTTTCAGTGATGGCGTGTTCGGACTTGCGCGGGCCTATGTATCTCCATCTCTACGTTCCATCTCTTCCCATCTATCAGCAGCTCGTGATCTCCCTGCTTCCCTTGCACGTCGCGACTGCTTTGTGACGCGTTCTTCTCGATCTTCTGGTGAGCTGTGACTGTGAGCGTGTCTGCCACTGTCTCCCCTCGATCGGATCCATGGCGATACCAGTAGCGCGCGTGCACCTTGCCATGGCACACGCAGCTCTCCCAGCGTTGCTCCCGACCCCGCCCATGTGGAACATGTTTCCGCTGCTGCCGATGCCGCCGCCGTGCGTCGCCATCCTCCTCGCCAGCAAGTCGCCGCCACCAAAGCCCAGCCGCGCCGACGCCGACGAGCGGTGGGACGCGCGGAAGAATATTGCGACCAAGTCGCTGTACAAGCCCGGCCGCGCCGACACCAACGAGAGGTGGTGGGACGGCAACCGCAGCAGTAGTCCCGGCCGCGCGCCGTCGTGCGACAGGTGGTACACCAGCAAGAAGAACGCGACGGCGTCATTCTCGTCGAGCAGCAGCGGAAGTAGCTCGGCGAGCCGGGCGTCGTTGCCTCGTTGGGCAAGAAGTGGGGCCGCCCTGCTGCCACTGCCAGCCGTGCGTCGTCCGCCGAGCGGTGGGACGCGCACCTCAAGAAGCCATGCCCGCTGCAGGGCGGCGGGAGCGACGACGTCGACGGCCCGAGCAGCACTGGTAGCAACGACATGGAGCTGGACGACGTGCCGCAGCGGGCATTCTACTCCGGACCAGGCTTCGTCGCGTCGTCGCCGGAGCAGAGCATGCTTCCCATGCCATCGTCCTTGATGCTGCGCGTTGCATAGCTTGCTGGACGATCCAGAACTTGGGTTGCCTAGCTAGCTAGGGATCATCACTCCCGAGTACGAGAAATTAGCAAAGCGTTATGACGTGAAAATGTGGCTAGTGGTGTTTGTAATGTGCGTTTTGTCTGTTAAACAACTAGACTCCGAAAGTTCATACTAGTATCTCGTATAGATGTTGTATTGTAGTACTTCTTGTACTTGGTTGATCCACATGGAACTGGTCGTATTTTCATTCAATATGTTGTACCGCATCTGCAAAAATGATTGATTTCTATGCCACTATACTGTCATTTCTGTCGTAGTGTTTGTCTATTTTTGTACGAAGAGGAAACGGGTGATGGAGACATCAGGTGCATCGACTCATCAAATATAAAGAGCAATCTCCAAAATCATTTCTAAAAGTTACTCTCTAAATCATTATTTTTACCCTCCAATAACTTTTGTTTATCTTATGAGCACTTTAAGGAGTCACCTAGGCTCTCCATCTTTGGTCAGTGAGAAATCTAGAATAGAGAATATCTATATTTAAAGATACATTTAAAGATACTGTCTGAGGGTATTGTTTCACCAAAATCTCTATTACTATAAATTAGGAAAAAATATAAAAAGTTAGAGTTGCTCTAAGGACCGTATTTGTAAAATGATTAATCATGACGAGGCCAGAGAAACACAGACATGGCTAGCACAATATTGTATCATTATTAGGTAAATACCCGTACGTTGCAACGGGAACACATAATATCACGATAACATATGTATGAGTATGTGTTATAGTGTTACTTAAAATAGATTATGCACTTGTGATGTTCCAATCAATATTACATAAGTCTTTGAGAAAGATAGTTAAAAATGTAATTCTAAATTTGAATGCGAAACCGAATCACTTTCTTCTGTTTTCTCATGGTGGCATTCAATCAGGTGGCTCAGTTTACATCTATTGCACGAGTGGCATATGATGAGGCGTGATCGCGTTAGTCCCGCGTGGAGTGGCATCTTTTTTATGGAAGAAATAGCGCCGGGTGGGCCATTGGGGGGTGGGGGGAGGGGGGGATTGCACGAAGCAGGGTGGATATCGGTCATGGGGCGAGTGCCGGGTGGACGATATGTTTTAGTTGTAGTGATAGAGATAGAGATTTTAGAAAGATGAGCAGAGGCTGCAGTTGATTTCAATTAACATATAAGTTTAATTTCAATTAATACATAAGTTAACATATGATGTTATATTACCTTGTTTGGCGGTATTAGTGATGTCTCCCAATGGTGCACGAGAATTATTGTCCATTCTATTAATCTATAATAGAATATTGCAAGTACCACTTAAAGCACATAATGAAAATCAGTATTGATATCAAGCAAATCTATGTTCAGCAATTTTACAACATAATAAGAAAAATGATGTTCGCACATCTGCAAGGGCAATAAGCAATTCAACGAACAAAAATAGTCAGCTGGTTACAGAGCACAGGCCTCGGCGTTGATCTGAATGTCGGTGACGCGATCCCGGCCCGGCAGGAGATGGTGGAACTCTCCTGTAAATAATGTCAATTTTTTTAGTTATCAGATGCTGCTCAGTTCAAAACGGAATACAGCTGGCACTTTGTGCAGGGTAAGAACCGTAAACCATGACAATCCATTAAAAATTGGTGTGAAATGCACCTATCACTATAAAAGTTGGTGGCTATTAGTTTATTACAGAGGTACGAGGCAACGGGAAAAAAAAAGAAACAAATACCAGAAGCAGGATTAATACTTATTAGCAATTTGTAGAACCATAGAAGTATAATATTGAAATCCTAGTCAAGAGTAGAGTAGTAATTAAATACCTTTGGTAGAGCAATTGGAAATCCTTCAGTCAAAAATAACTCGAGCTGAAATAAAAGCAATTACTTTGATAAAAAGAAAACAATAATACGTTTGGTTGTTAGTTGTTACTACAATGTAGTAAGGAACCGATATGTTCAAAACTAACCAAAATAAATATATTATATTAAATTGAGGCAGGGAAAAGAAAAGAAATGATGTAATCTCAAAATGATTTAAGATGTCAGAAATATTGAACTGCTTTACAAAACCGGCCCTGAATTTCAACATATTCTAGCTTAGCCTTGCGGTTTGAAAAGAAACAACAAAGGCTGAAAATACTTCAAACAATGCAAGTTAGAAAAAACGCTAAACTGTCAAATGTTGAGTAAGCTAGTAGCAAAAACAAAAGCACCCATCTAAAGCATAATTTAATATCATGGCTATATCTGAATATTTGGGTTCATGTTTTACTACTTAGAAATGTATTCAGGAAGTGTTTTGACTTTTGAAAAGAAAAACTGGTGTGCACATGGAGGAAGAGCCATAGTGCTAAAAGTCCTATGTTTGGTGTTGGTAATTAGTGACAATGCCTAAGTACTAATCCTATGCCTAAGTTATATATAGCATATGAGGATTAGTACATTCCAAGGTTTGTGGCAAGATGAACATGGTGATCATGATGACCACACTTGGATTTGGACGTAACCCTATGTGATCAAGGCAAAGGTATATGCTTAAGGGTTGTGTTTTAGTAACTAAGACACCTAGTGGGTGTGGTTACATTATAGGATAGATAGTCGTACTTGAAAGCATCTAGGCCCCAAGGTTTGGTTTCGGTAATTAATGACAACACTTTATTACCATGACTAACGTATGTTTTGCAGAAACTTGGTAAGTTAGGTCATGGAGGTGATAACTGCTTTGAGCACTGTGGTATTCGTGTCCCTTGATGGAAATCGTTTCGGTTTTCAAAAGAGTGACGTCAACA
This sequence comes from Saccharum spontaneum, assembly GCA_022457205.1. NCBI lineage: Eukaryota > Viridiplantae > Streptophyta > Magnoliopsida > Poales > Poaceae > Saccharum > Saccharum spontaneum. The sequence goes on along the minus strand of CM039609.1, from coordinate 8,431,202 downwards.
TTAAGGATGGTTAGTTCCGGATGACGAAGTGTTGAGACACATTCGGAATAGTCGTTAGGATCTTCGTTTTTCTCTTTTGGCCGTACTATAAAGGGGGGCATGAATGGGTAGCTTGACCTAGGCGAGTTCTATGTTTAGGTGTGGTGCACACTTGTTAAACTTGGCGCTAGGCAACCCTAGAATAGCTCAAAGTTCAGTTAGAAGCAACTTGGTTGAAGTTGCGACGCGTTTCGACGAGTTTCGGGCTGTTTTCCAGGCACCGGACGCGGTCTTCGGGAGCACCGGACGCGTCCGGTCTGTACTTAACCACGCTAGGGTTTGGACCCTGACCACCGGACGCGGTCCTCGCTAGGACCGGACGCAGTGGTCAGTGGCTGACACGTGTCACTCCTGGAGAACACCCGTCGGACGCGATATTGGACTTGATCGGCGAGTCCGGTGCGAGTCCAGTAAGGTCCTGTGAGGACCGGACGCGTCCGGTCTTCAGGCATCGGACGCGGCCTCGCGTCCGGTGCAAGTACAGTAAGCGCCCTTGCACGTCGGACGCGTCCGGTCACCCCTGACCAGCGCGTCCGGTGGTTCATTTTCAAAATCGCGTTTTGACCGTTACAGGGGACCGGCGCGTCCGGTGTGTTGCACCGGCGCGTCCGGTGACCCCGTGTCAGAAAGTAACGGTTCGTTTTCTTTGAGGGGTGTATAAATACAACCCCTCCACCTCTTTTAGAGGTCTCTTGCTCATTCAAACATCTGAGAAAACCCTTTAGAGTGCAAGGGAGTGCAAGAGCTCTAGTGAGGATAGAGATTTGAGAATCAAAGTTTGTGATTCCTCACTAGTGATTCGAGAGTAGCAAGTGTGCATCCACCTCCTCATTTGGGCTCGTTGTGGTCAAGTGAGAGTTCTAGCTTGTTACTCTTGGTGATCGCCATCACCTAGACGGCTTGGTGGTGATTGGGAGTTTGGTGATCATCCGGCGGAGCTTGTGGATGACCCAACTCAAGTTGTGAGCGGTTTTGGGTGATTCGCCGCGACGGAGTGTCGAAGAATCAACCCGTAGAGAGCACTTGATCCTTGCGCGGATCAAGGGGGAGCGACACCCTTGCGCGGGTGCTCCAACGAGGACTAGTGGGGAGTGGCGACTCTCCGATACCTCGGAAAAACATCGCCGTGTTCCTTGCCCCTTTACATTCAAGCAATTACTTTCTCGTATTTACTTTCATTGCTTGCTTTACATTCCTAGAATTGCCATGCTAGACTAGGATTGGAAACTAGGGTGCAAAACTTTTTAACGGTAGACTCTCTAGGAACACTAGTAGGCACTAGGGGTGAATTCCGGCTTGTAGGATTTAATTCTTGCAATTAATTTTAGAAAAGCCCAATTCACCCCCCCTCTTGGGCATCTTGATCCTTTCAATTGGTATCGGAGCCGTGTTGCTCCTAATTTAGGCTTTACCGCCTAGAGCAAGATGTCTAACGGGGAAGGACCACCTCCCACCTTTGAGGGGGATGATTTTCCATATTGGAAAATCCGCATGGAGGCGTACCTCGAAGCCATAGATGCCGGGTGTCTTAGAGCCGCAACCGAAGGGCTTCCCGCTATCAAGGATCCCGCAAACCCCACGGGTGACGAGGAGAAGTACGACCGGTGGAATGCAAAGGCCAAAAATGCACTCTACCGGGGCTTAGGCAAAGATATCTTCAATCGTGTGCGTAATGCAAAGAACGCTCATGATTTGTGGCAAAATCTTTGTGCTCTCCATGAGGGAACTAAGAGTGAGCGTGAGGAACGCTATCATATTGCTTTAAAGAAAATTAATTCTTTTGAGATGCTTCCCAAAGAAAGTGCTAATGAAATGTACACTCGCTTGAATGTTCTTGTAGAGGACCTCAATGCTCTTGGGCTCACTCAAATGAGTCAATTGGATGTTGCAAGGAGGATCTTGAGTGTTCTTCCCGTTGAGAAGTATGGTCACATTGTCACCGTGCTTCACCAAAGTGATCTCTCCACCGCAACACCGACTCAAGTATTGGGGAAGATCAACGCTCATGAGATGTACATGCACATCACTCCGGAAGAGGGCTCATCATCTTCCAAGAAGAAAGACTTGGCCTTCAAAGCTAGCCATGACAAGAAGAAGAAGAAGGGCCAAGCCATGATCGTGCAAGAAAGCTCAAGTGAAAGTGATATCGATGATGAATCACTTGCACTCATGGTGAGGAAGACCACCAAGATGCTAAAGAAGCTTAACAAGAGTGGCATCAAGTTCGATGGCAAGAAAAAGAAATTCTTCACAAGTAGCAAGAGAAAGCCCATCTCGGAGATGGATTGCTACAATTGTGGTGAACTTGGCCACCTAGCTCATCAATGCCCTAGACCACCAAAAGACAAGTTCAAGAACAAGAACAAGGGCAAGAAAAATGATTCAAGTGATGAAGAAGATGAGAAGAGGAAGAACAAGCCATACAAGAAGAAGGATGGCAAGAAGAAGGAGTTCTACAAGAAGAAGAAGGGTGGAAAGGCTTATATTGTTGGTGATTGGCTCACCGACATTGAATCATCTTGTGGCTCCTCCGAAGATGAGAGCGATGATGAGAAAGAGAAGGTTGCCGCATTTGTGATGGGGCCATCATCTTCACCGACATCTTCACCACCACCTTCACCGCCTTCTTCACCATCATCGTCCACTACTCACCTATGCCTTATGGCCAAAGGTGAACGTAAGGTACAAAATCATGATAGTGATGATGATGATAGTGATAGTGATGATGAATTTGATGCACCTTCTTATGATGAACTTGTAAAATTGCTAAACAAATACACTAAAATCATAAGAAGGACAAGAAGTGAAAATGATGATCTTCAAAATGAAAATGAATCACTCTCATCTAAGCTTGAAAATGCTCAAAAGACTAGTGGTGAGCTTAGAGATCAAAATGAAATTATGTCTTCCACTCTCAAGGAGCTCAAAACCTCTAACAAAGAGCTTAAAGATCAACATGATAAACTTGAGAGGAAGCATGATGAGGTCATCGCTAGACATAGCTCTCTAAAAGACAAGTACACCACATTAAAAATTGACTATGATAGTCTTGTGGTTGCTAATGAACTTGCTCTTGAAACACATGATGCTACTAACCATGTTGTTAAGTGTGATATAGCTACATCATGTGATGATTTGATCATTGAAAGCATTGAGCAAGGTTCTAGTAGCAAAGGCAAGAGTGTGGTTGAGTCATGCAACCATGATGATTATGCCAAGATCAAGTGTGAGAATGAGAAGCTTGCAAATGAGAACAAGAAGCTCAAAGGTTTGATGGCTCTTGAGAAGCAAACAACAAATGAGTCACTCATTGAAGAGAACAAGAAGCTCAAGCAAGAAAAAGAGCATCTCAAGACCGGCCTAAGCAAGTTCACAAGAGGCCAATATTTGCAAAGTGAGCTCCTCATGAACACCGTGATGAAAATGGATAGAAGTGGTATTGGGTACTTGGCAAATCAAGAGAAGAAGGCAAAAGCTCAACAACAAAGCAAATCAAGGCCCAAGCCAAAGAGATGTGTTGAGTGTGGTCAAGAAGGTCATTTTGCTCATGAATGCAAAACTCCACCACCACAACCCTTGCCCAAGCATGCTAGACCCTTTGCCTTCAATGCTCATTACATGCTAAGAAAAGATTCAAATGGAAAGATGAAAGTCATGTTTTTGGGTCCTCCAAACAAGAATAGGCCAAAGAAAATATGGGTTGCCAAGTCACTAGTTGAGAAAGTCAAGGGCCCCTCTCAAGTTTGGGTCCCTAAACAAAAAGCTTAATCTCTTGTGTGTAGGTGAACTACAAGACCGGTGGATCTCATTGGGTTATTGATAGTGGTTGCACTCAACATATGACCGGTGATCCTCGTATGTTCACCTCAATTGAAGAGAATGGGATATGCCAAGAGAAGATCACATTTGGAGATAATTCAAAGAGCAAAGTCAAGGGTATAGGAAAGATTGCAATATCAAATGATCACTCACTCTCAAATGTGCTCTATGTTGCTTCATTGAGTTTCAACTTGTTATCCGTTGGGCAACTTTGTGATCTTGGCTTCCAATGCTTGTTCACACCAAATGAAGTTGAAGTTTCAAAGATAGATGACAAGCAAGTGATATTCAAAGGCTTTAGATATAACAATCTTTATCTTGTTGACTTCACCTCCGAAGATGCAAATTTGATGACATGTTTGTTCACCAAGACCTCACTTGGTTGGCTTTGGCATAGGAGGCTTGCACACGTTGGAATGAGCACTCTCAACAAGCTATTGAAGAAAGAACTAGTAAGAGGATTGAAGGATGTGAAGTTCGAAAAGGACAAACCTTGTAGTGCATGTCAAGCGGGCAAACAAGTTGCAAACACTCATCCCACCAAGGCTTTCATGTCAACCTCAAGAGTGCTAGAACTTCTACACATGGATTTGTTCGGGCCTACAACATACAAGAGCTTGGGTGGTAATCTCTATTGTCTTGTGATAGTGGATGACTACTCAAGATATACATGGACCTTCTTCCTTCATGACAAATCCGAAGTGGCAAGTTGCTTCAAGAAGTTTGCAAAGAGAGCTCAAAATGAATTTGAAGTCAAGATAAAGAAGATTAGAAGTGACAATGGGAAAGAGTTTGACAACACCAACATTGAAGCTTATTGTGATGAAATTGGAATCAAGCATGAAGTTTCTTCAACCTACACTCCTCAACAAAATGGTGTAGTTGAGAGAAAGAACCGGACTTTGATCACCCTTGCAAGAACAATGTTAGATGAGTACAATACTCCGGAAAAGTTTTGGGCCGAGGCAATCAACACCGCATGCTATGCTTCAAATCGCCTCTTCCTCCAAAAGTTTCTTGGCAAGACCCCCTATGAGTTACTAAATGGAAAGAAGCCGGACGTCTCATTCTTCCGGGTGTTTGGTTGCAAATGCTACATCTACAAGAAGCGTCAACACCTAGGGAAGTTTCAAAGACGTTGTGATATTGGTTTTCTTGTTGGTTACTCATCAAAGTCCAAAGCATATAGAGTATTTAATCATACCACCGGTTTGGTTGAAGAAACATATGATGTGGAATTTGATGAATCTAACGGCTCCCAAGGAGCAATTGAGAATTGTGATGATGTAGGTGATGAACCCTTGAGGGAGGCCATGAAGAACATGCCGGTGGGAGACATCAAGCCAAAAAGATGATGAAGACGATGTGCAAATCATTGATCCACCATCTTCATCACGTGTGCCTCAAGATGATGACAAGGATGAGAGAGTTGAAAATGAAGATACTTATGTCTCTCATGAACAAGCCGAGGCACAAGCACAAGATGTTGATGCTCCCCATCCACCTCCTCAAGTGGTTGATAGAAGAAACTCACCTCTACTTCAAGCTCATCCACAAGAACTCATCATAGGGAGTCCTACAAAGGGAGTAATGACTCGATCTCAAAAGCTAGCTTCTTTCGTTGAACATCACTCTTTTGTCTCTTGTGTTGAACCTAAGAATGTAGAAGAAGCTCTTCAAGATCCGGATTGGGTGAATGCCATGCATGAAGAATTGAACAACTTCACCCGCAACCAAGTTTGGACACTTGAAGAGCATCCTAAAGGTGCAAGAGTCATTGGAACCAAGTGGGTGTTCCGAAACAAGCAAGATGACCAAGGCATAGTAGTGAGGAACAAGGCAAGACTAGTTGCAAAGGGGTTCTCTCAAGTTGAAGGCCTTGATTTTGGAGAGACCTTTGCACCCGTTGCAAGACTTGAAGCCATTCGTATCCTCCTTGCATATGCATCACATCATGATATGAAATTATATCAAATGGATGTGAAAAGTGCATTCTTAAATGGCTTTATAAATGAACTAGTCTATGTCAATCAACCTCCCGGGTTTGAAGACCCTAGATATCCTAATCATGTTTATAGGTTGTCCAAGGCGCTATATGGGCTCAAGCAAGCCCCTAGAGCGTGGTATGAGCGCCTCCGGGACTTCCTCGTTGAGAAGGGCTTCACCATCGGGAAGGTTGACACCACACTATTCACCAAGAAGCTTAATGGGGAGATCTTCATTTGTCAAGTATATGTTGATGATATCATCTTCGGGTCAACAAATGAAGATTATTGCAAGGAGTTTGGTGAATTGATGTCGAAGGAGTTCGAGATGTCAATGATTGGTGAGCTCACATTCTTCCTTGGTTTTCAAGTCAAGCAAATGAGAGAAGGGATTTTCATCTCTCAAGAAAAGTATACCAAGGATCTTCTCAAAAGATTCAAGATGGAAGAATGCAAGCCAATCAAGACCCCAATGCCATCAAATGGACATCTCGACCTAGATGAGGGAGGTAAACCGGTTGATCAAACTCTCTACCGTTCTATGATTGGTAGCTTGTTGTACCTTACCGCATCTAGGCCCGATATCATGTTTAGTGTGTGCATGTGTGCTCGCTTTCAAGCGTGCCCTAAAGAACCTCACTTAAGTGCCGTAAAAAGAATCCTAAGATATCTTAAGCACACCCCAAGTATTGGTTTATGGTACCCAAAAGGAGCTAGATTCCAACTAGTTGGCTATTCCGATTCGGATTATGCCGGTTGCAAAATTGATAGAAAAAGCACATCCGGAGGATGCCATTTGCTTGGGAGATCACTAGTATCTTGGTCATCTAAAAAGCAAAATAGTGTGGCTTTGTCCACCGCCGAGGCGGAATACATTGCCGCAGGGGCTTGTTGTGCACAAATCTTATATATGAAACAAACCCTCCTAGACTATGGAGTTGTTCTTGAAAAGGTGCCACTTTTATGTGACAATGAAAGTGCCGTTAAAATTGCTAACAATCCGGTACAACACTCTCGCACCAAGCACATTGATATCCGCCATCACTTTCTAAGAGATCACGTTGCTAAAAATGACATATCACTAGAAGGTGTACGAAGTGAAAATCAATTAGCGGATATCTTCACTAAACCTTTGGACGAGGCTACCTTTTGTAGGCTAAGAAGTGAACTTAATGTGCTTGATTCAAGTAACTTTAAAAAATGAGCGCGTGTTGTCCCTTGCATTGCATTGTATCATATGTCATGTTTACCTTATCGCAATGCATTTAGGGCTTGGCTAACACGGTTACGATAACCCTCCTTCGGAGGAGTGAAGAAGCCTAACCGTGGATCAAACTTGACAAGCAACCTAGCTTTACTTTCTTGTATTGCATTGCATATGCATGGTTGTTTGTTTGTCGTTCTTTTTCGGTTTAGCTTTGAGCAACCTCTGTGTTCGTCCATGAATAGAGAGAGCATTTGACGCTCCTAAAGGTCCAAAAACTCTATTGCATGGCCATACGTTGCTCCTCGGGTGTTTATTGCCTATTTTCGTAAAAATAATACTAGCCTAAGGCAAAATACTTTGAAAAATTTGAGGGTTTGAGTGAGGTCACTCATATCGGGTTCCAATTGGTGTTTATTTGTGTCTCTTTGAATTGGAACTTGATTGGGAGAAGTCGCGTCGGAGTTCGGAACGAAGAACGGCGAAAAACAGCGACCGGACGCTGCACCGGACGCAGTGTTGCTTCACCACCGCGTCCGGTCCCGGCGTCCACCAGCGCGTCCGGTCATCCAGAAGACAAAATCCAGATCTAGGCACCGGACGCTGCACCGGACGCGCCTCTGACCACCACCGCGTCCGGTCCCGGCTACCACCACCGCGTCCGGTGCTCCGCGATGAAATCCCGAGCACTCAGCCATCGGACTCTGACCGCGTCCGGTCAGTCCACACCGGACGCGTCCGGTCACTCCAGGCGCTTACTGGAGTGTCACCGGACGCTGCACCACCGCGTCCGGTGATTTTGACCACCGCGTCCGGTGCTACCGAATCGAGCGGATCTCAGCCCTCATAAAACCGGTTCGTCATCGTGCCTTTCTTTTTCTCAACCGTCGAATCCGCCGCCGCCGCCTTGTCTCGCCGACCCGCCGTGACCGAACCCGCCGGAGCCACCGCGAACCTGCCTTCTTCCTCCTCTCCGGCGGCTCCCATCGCGCTGCGCCGCTCAGCTCGCCCCCTGCTCGCTCTTCCCTGCCGCGCCGCGCCCAGCTCGCTCCCTGCTCGCAAGCCCGCGCCACCACCGTGCGCCGCCGCATATCCGCCGCTGTCTACCTCGCCGCCGGTGTGCCAACCACAGCTGTGGTCTCCTCCAGCGCCGTAGTTCTCCCCCGTGCGCCCGGGCACCTCGATTCCTCGTTTTTGGCCGCAAGTTTCACCTAGGGTTTACCCCTAAACCCTAGATTAGGGTTTGGTAACCCTAACTCAAGGTAACGGCTCGACTCGATTCCGTTTTCGATTCAAGTCCTTTCAATTCTCTCGTTAGGGCTTGCCGTTGACCATAACCTTTCATCGCTATCTCGATTGGTCGTTTCAGTGCTCGATCGCCGATCTCGGGGGTTCTCGCAAACTAGATCACCTCGTCCCTTCACCGTCGTCTCGTCGATCCGAGGTAGCTTAGCGTCGCTTCACTTCATATCTCACGTGCTTGCTATCTAGGGTTTCGTATCTTTAGATATATATATGCTTATTGTATATCTCTCTATTCCATACGTGCAGCGAGTCAGTCGGTGTGCCGAGTCAGATCTGTTTGCTTAATCCGAGGCCAAGCCTGCGGATACGGATTGAGGCCAAGCCTCTCGAGTGTCAGTTCATCATCTCACAGAGGTTTTCAGGCAGTCAGTCAGCATGGTGCGTTGCAAGAACGCCGGTGGTGCTCCTGGTGACGGGGACAACAGTCCTCCCCGTCGTGATGAGATTGCGCGTGGTAAGCGCATCAAGATGATGGCCAGAAAGAAGAAGAGGACACTTTCAGATGCAGAGATCGCTCAGGCCGTGGCAGACGCCGCAGAGCAGGCAGAGAGAGGTGGCAGACGCAGTGGGTTACACATAGGCGAGCGTCGCTTTCATCTTGAAGGTCGACAGCTCGGCACTGAGGCCACTGAGGGCACCGAGGCTACAGCACCTTCAGAGAAGATGTCAGTTGATCCTCCCTCAGAGCAGACACAGGCTACAGAGACTACACCCGCTACTGAGTCTACCCAGGCCACTGAGGCTCCACAGGCCACTGAGGATACAGAGGAGCAGGCAGCTCAGTCTCCACCACGTCGCCGCTCCACACGTGCTCGTTCACAGGTGACACCAAGGCCAGAGGGCCCGCGTCGTGGAGCACGACCACCTCCCAGGGTTAGAGGGTCACCCCCAGTCGAGCACTTAGACCTGAGGGGTGCTTCAGCACGTCAGGTGAAGAGTCTGCGGTTCGTGGAGGTCAGCCGATGGTTTCCACCTGTCAGAGATCCCAGAGCTTCAGAGGGTTTCTATACCCCACTTCAGGAGGACTTCTACAGGACTCTAGTTGACAGTGGCATAGCTTTCAGACCTCAGAGGGTGTGTCGACTAGAGGCATTGGTTGATGTTGTGGGAGAGCAGCTCCGTTCTCACCTGTCCTATCTGCCTGGCTTATCAGATCTACTTGGACGGACAGGTGCTTACTGCGGCACATGGGTCAGGGAGTTCTACGCTTCTCTATGGATTGATCCTGCCCATGAGTTCATTCACTTTGCATTCAGAGGCCGCGACCACAGACTCTACAGCTCCAGAGCCCGAGAGATCCTCAGACTACCTGCTTCTGACACGAGGATCCACCAGTTGTGCTATGGTCAGACTCCACCTCCCAGACGCCCTCACGGCGGTTCAGTGCCACCCACCGACCTGGTTCGACCCTGCTTTCGTGAGCCTTTTGGCGAAGGGTCACGTCGTACACCTGCCAGCCTGACACCTCTAGCCCGAGTTCTGGATGCTATACTCAGACGCACCTTACTGCCCAGACTTGGCTACAGAGAGGGACTGACGAGGATGCAGCTTTGGGTTGTTCACCACCTCGTGACACAGCGTCAGTTTGATATCTGGGATCTTATTCTCAGTGAGATGGAGGACACCATTGCTGAGGGGTTCAAGGGTAACCGTCAGCTTCCTTATGCCCACTGGATTTGCTTCATTATCAGATCTGCTATCCAGATGCCACCAGAGATCAGGGCAGAGATTGCCAACACTACTACAGCATTCCCTGACTATGATATCAGACAGCTTTGGGCTTCTATCACTAGAGATCAGGCTCCAGCACCAGGACAGCGTGAGCGCCCTGATGTTCCTGAGACAGCAGCTGAGCAGGATGCTAGAGTTGACGAGCTTGCCGAGGCAGAGCTCGCAGACCTTGAGGCTCAGACTGCTGAGATACCTGAGGATGTCACTTCCGACAGCACTGATGAGGACTATCAGCCCATCCCCAGGTACCGGTCTCCTCGGTCTCACGACCACGAGGCCGGTGGATCTGGCTCAGCCTCCCGCTCAGACCCAGCCATGGTGGCTATCCTTGAGAGGCTGACCCAGGCTCAGGAGCAGCAGCAGCAGCAAATACAGCGCCAGGCACAGGATACAGCTGCAGCACTAGCACAGATACAGGCTCGCCAGGACGAGTTTCAGAGACAGCAGCTAGAGATCCAGAGGCAGCAGGTTGAGATGCAGCGACAGAGTCAGCAGCAGTACATGGATCTTCTGCGGCATCTCATCACAGTTGGGGTTCCTCCGCCTGCATCTATCATGGCTCTGGCTTTGCATTCCAGTGGTCCATCTAGTCAGGGACAGCCGAGCTTTCAGTTTACATCTCCACAGCAGCAGGTTCCCTAGTCTTTTCAGTCCCCGAGCTTCACTCCTATCCATACGGGGTTCACACCGTCAGACCAGCCTCGCCCGCATCTCCTGACAGGCACACCTATCGGTGATTTCAGTGCTACTTACAGCGAGTTGACTGGTCAGCCGACACCCTCACACACGACTACCTTTCACTCTTCGTCAGGGTTGTCAGCTTTCGAGGCAGTCGTTCCACCAGTGACAGGGACCGGGACTACAGAGACCCTCCCGTCTTCAGTTGCCTCGACAGACCCCCCAGCTACTGGCGCACTTCAGGCTCAGGTCACTCAGACAGATCCACTTGTTGCTACACAGTCAGCGCCTGTTCCTGCTCAGACCCAGACCGCTTCGCAGCCACGAGCTTCTTCAGAGGGTCAGCCAGATAGCTCAGACTCCGAGGGCGATTCGCTTCACTTCGTGATCACTCCGCGCACCTCGGCACCCGACACGACTCCGTCTGTCCCCCCGTCAGATTAGCTTAGCTTTTTGGCGCTTGATGCCAAAGGGGGAGAGAGAGTAGTTTCAGGGGGAGTTTGTTAGTGGGTTTTCGTTTTTCGTGTGCTACATTCATGCATATCATGTTTATTTTCAGCACTGCATTCGTGTGACATTGTCGTCGAGTCGTAAAACTTCGAGTCTTAATGTCTTATTCGTCACTGTGATTAATATATGTCACCGTTCTAGCTATAGCTCTAAGGTTGTGCTTCCGTGCCTTACTCCGATTACTTATGAGCTATATCCTTTGTGTACTAACGCTTTATGTCTTATCTTATGAAGTACACTCTTTTGGCTTGGAGCGCATAAGCATTTCCTAACCCCTTATGCTTATTGTCTTTTGCTTATGTGAACCAAGCATGTTCGAAAACCTTCACTCTAATCCTCCGAAACTTAGTGTTGTCATCAATCACCAAAAAGGGGGAGATTGAAAGCATCTAGGCCCCAAGGTTTGGTTTCGGTAATTAATGACAACACTTTATTACCATGACTAACGTGTGTTTTGCAGAAACTTGGTAAGTTAGGTCATGGAGGTGATAACTGCTTTGAGCACTGTGGTATTCGTGTCCCTTGATGGAAATCGTTTCGGTTTTCAAAAGAGTGACGTCAAGATTAAGGACGGTTAGTTCCGGATGACGAAGTGTTGAGACACATTCGGAATAGTCGTTAGGATCTTCGTTTTTCTCTTTTGGCCGTACTATAAAGGGGGGCATGAATGGGTAGCTTGACCTAGGCGAGTTCTATGTTTAGGTGTGGTGCACACTTGTTAAACTTGGCGCTAGGCAACCCTAGAATAGCTCAAAGTTCAGTTAGAAGCAACTTGGTTGAAGTTGCGACGCGTTTCGACGAGTTTCGGGCTGTTTTCCAGGCACCGGACGCGGTCTTCGGGAGCACCGGACGCGTCCGGTCTGTACTTAACCACGCTAGGGTTTGGACCCTGACCACCGGACGCGGTCCTCGCTAGGACCGGACGCAGTGGTCAGTGGCTGACACGTGTCACTCCTGGAGAACACCCGTCGGACGCGATATTGGACTTGATCGGCGAGTCCGGTGCGAGTCCAGTAAGGTCCTGTGAGGACCGGACGCGTCCGGTCTTCAGGCATCGGACGCGGCCTCGCGTCCGGTGCAAGTACAGTAAGCGCCCTTGCACGTCGGACGCGTCCGGTCACCCCTGACCAGCGCGTCCGGTGGTTCGTTTTCAAAATCGCGTTTTGACCGTTACAGGGGACCGGCGCGTCCGGTGTGTTGCACCGGCGCGTCCGGTGACCCCGTGTCAGAAAGTAACGGTTCGTTTTCTTTGAGGGGTGTATAAATACAACCCCTCCACCTCTTTTAGAGGTCTCTTGCTCATTCAAACATCTGAGAAAACCCTTTAGAGTGCAAGGGAGTGCAAGAGCTCTAGTGAGGATAGAGATTTGAGAATCAAAGTTTGTGATTCCTCACTAGTGATTCGAGAGTAGCAAGTGTGCATCCACCTCCTCATTTGGGCTCGTTGTGGTCAAGTGAGAGTTCTAGCTTGTTACTCTTGGTGATCGCCATCACCTAGACGGCTTGGTGGTGATTGGGAGTTTGGTGATCATCCGGCGGAGCTTGTGGATGACCCAACTCAAGTTGTGAGCGGTTTTGGGTGATTCGCCGCGACGGAGTGTCGAAGAATCAACCCATAGAGAGCACTTGATCCTTGCGCGGATCAAGGGGGAGCGACACCCTTGCGCGGGTGCTCCAACGAGGACTAGTGGGGAGTGGCGACTCTCCGATACCTCGGAAAAACATCGCCGTGTTCCTTGCCCCTTTACATTCAAGCAATTACTTTCTCGTATTTACTTTCATTGCTTGCTTTACATTCCTAGAATTGCCATGCTAGACTAGGATTGGAAACTAGGGTGCAAAACTTTTTAACGGTAGACTCTCTAGGAACACTAGTAGGCACTAGGGGTGAATTCCGGCTTGTAGGATTTAATTCTTGCAATTAATTTTAGAAAAGCCCAATTCACCCCCCCTCTTGGGCATCTTGATCCTTTCAGTACTATAAAGAGGGGAATGACGCGGCTATTGAACTCCTAAGTGCCTCTAGGTGTGCATTTCATAATCATATGCATTTGGATAGAACTAATAATGCCTCGAAAAATGATTGTGAAAATACTAACACACTCGCACATGACGAGATCACTTGGTGGTGTTAGCACTTTTGCGATGGCGTTGGAGTTTGAGCGGTAGAGAGGGTTTGGGGTCCTCTCTCCCTCCCGTCGAGCTTGCGAGGCGGGATTCAGGCGTTTTCGAGGAATTGAAACGTCTATTTTCCTTTACGCCAATGTATAGTTTTGGAGGCGTTGTCACATGTTGTTTCACGAGCTAAAACTTGTGCTAAAGTGACACACATACTTAGTCTAGCTCATATGTGAAAGGGTGAATCAAACGGAGGTGAACGGAGGTCACAGAGGTGACCGGACGCGGTCTCTGTTTGACCGGACGCGTCCGGTCAGTGTTCAGCGTTTGCGCGTGTCTCGGTATTCTGATCGGACCCGGTGGCGCGTCCGGTCACGATCGACCGGACGCGTCCGGTCGTTGTGGGAGCTTACTGGACTCCAACCGGACGCTGGCACTGTGGCGTCCGGTGCGACTAGCAGCGTGTCCGGTCACTGATTCGTTGGAGCACTGCTCAGGCTTGACCAACGCGTTCGGTCGGTTACGGGACCAGCGCGTCCGGTCTGTGCGACCAGCGCGTCCGGTCTGCGTGACTGCTGTTGAATCCTGTGCCTAACGGCTCTATTCGAAGGGGGTACGTCTATAAATACTCGTTGGCCGGCTCTAGGCTGCCTCTCTTGCATTCTTTGACACACTTGTGAGCACTTTGAGCTAAGCAACTCCCCTTCCACTCATCTCTCTTGCTTCTTTGCATATTCGAAGTGAGATTGAGTGATCCAAGTGCATTTGTATTGTGAGATTGCATCTAGTTGGCACTTGGTGGTTGATTTGCTGCGGGATTCTTGTTTCTCTTGGTGGTTGCCGCCACCTAAACGGCTTGGAGCAGCTTGGAGGCGTTGGCAAGAGTTGGTGATTGTTCTTGGCCACCTCCGGTGATTGTGAGGGGTTTGTGGCTACCTCGGCGAAGCGCCAAAGGCAACGTTAATGGATTGCTCGTGTCATTTGCAACCTTTTACCGTTTGGTAGGTTCTTGTGGCGCCTTTTGAGAGGCTTGGTATGTGACCGATTAGCCACCGAACCACGTGGTGAAGAGGGACACAACGGGGACTAGCGTGCCGGCAAGCACGTGAACCTCGGGATAAATCTTGTGTCATCACTTTCTTATTGTGGCTAATCGATCCCGGTGGTTGTGTATTGTGGAATTCATCTCTTGATCATATTGATTGGTTGGCTCAATACTTCGCCCTCGGTGATACCCTTCTAACTCTCTCTTGTATTATTTTCTTAGTTACCTTGCTAGCTTGTTAGTATAGCTCTTAGCTTGTGTAGCTAGTTAACTTTAGTTGTAAACTAAGTTGTGCGGTTTGACTTGTGCGGTTGAGTGCAAATATACTAGAATTGTGAATTGGATAGGTGGCTTGCAAACACCCCGTAGGCTAAGCAAAACTCGCATCTCGCTATTTGTTATATTGATAAACTTGTTTAGCTTGTCTTTGTAAAATTTTTTAAAAGGCTATTCACCCCCCCTCTAGCCATCAAGACCTTTCAAGTGCCAAGCTTGGCAAGACCAAGCTATAACCTTTGGATTCGGGGGCAGCAAAGATCAGTAGATGGCTCGCCCCTTGAAACCATTAAAGATGGCTCGCCCTATTTCAGGTACTATTTTCATATTAGTCCTGAAGGTGTTCGACCATTCTCTATTTCTTTGTGGAACAGGATTGAGATATCTTTAGAGTTGTATTAGGCACTTTAAAAAGGTGGCTGCAGGGATGCTTAGGAGTCCTTATCTGACAACAGACAATAACCAAACAAATTATAACAAATTCTCATATATGTACTCCTAGGAGCTCTTTGTTATGGACATATGCAAATGATGAGTCAAGCATTCCAAGCTTTAGAGAAACAAGAGACTCAGTGTCTGCCGATTCAGGGCTAGATTATTTTTTAAAGAGTAATCCTACAGTCAAACAACTTGATGATGACAGGCAAATAGTTGTCAGATAGCATATAACAACAACCTGTGGTGTTCTAGAACAATGCTGATTAAGGTTGCCTGCAAAACTTAAGTTTACTATCCGAAACCATATACAAGTTTGTGATATGATATATAAATGCCATATACAGTTTGGTTGTTGCACTACGTATTAGTTTGGCTGAACTGAATTATGTATGTTGAAAATGCCATACACAGTCAATGGACATCAACACTGAATTAGCATTTTACGGTGGCTGCCTACAATTCTTTAATTTAGCAAAACAAATATATTGATTGAGAAACAATAGTGCGAGCCATGTGCGATCATCATCCCTGATGCCGACGACAAGATCAGAAAACACACTGGTCAAAATTTCCATGGCATAAATGCAAGACAATTATAATCAAGTTTAACATTTTTTACCCAGAGTCTTTACTGATTTTTTTGAAAGGTCAAAATACATGTCACCAGCAATTGCGACTAATACTATGAGCATACTAATTAGGATGGAACATTTCTTTATATGGCGTTTCTTACTTTAGAACAAGGACTCTTCCAACACTCATTGAAATAGTTCTCCTAAAAACAGAAAAGAAAAATATACCAGATAAGACTACGGTCTATTGTCATAAATACAGTTTAAAGTCTAAATAGGAGAAGTTGATTCAGAAAAGAGTTGTGTCATGACCGAAAAAAGAACCTGGATCATTTATTGGTCTTGTGTATACTCTGATAGCCATTATTCCAATACACTTAGTATTTGTTTCTTTAGTAAAGACTTTTTGTCAAGATTTTCTGTTCACAAAATAGGTTATATTTCTTACTTTCATGAAAGATTTTCAGTTCACAAAAGAGGTTATATTTCATGAAAGAAGTGTTCCAATGATGTAAGCAGCTAAACAGCCTAACCAGATGAATAACTACATATACAGAAGAGCGCATATTGATTCTTACAATTCACTGAATGCACGTTGTAATTGCTCACAACCTATATTGATGCAGAGCAGGATGGCCTGCCTATTTCATTAGCAGAGAAATACTAAAACTGTATAAGAAGCCACGCTATATAATCGTGTAAAGCTCTATGAATAGGAAATCATGCTACTGCTGCCCTAGACATCACATGCATGAACTAAAAGAAATACCAAAGTAAAAAAACAAATTTGGTAGCATGAATGGAAGCTTCGGCCAGGACAGTTTACTCTCCTGTGGAAACAAAGATACAAAACTGTTCTACAATCCACACGAACATGCTACCTTCCATCAGATAAACCAAATAAAAGCTAAATCACTGCTGACATGCTACCTTCCATCTAATAAACCAAATAAACAAAAACACCTGCTGTTGCTACCTTCCATCTAATAAACCAAAGATGCACATTTATAAGAACGCAAGAAAGAAAATATCATAGGTTGAACACATTCTTTTTACTTGAAAGGATTTGTGTAGATCGCACAGTAAAACACACCAATGCCAATCATTCTAGCAAAGCTGCACTAGATCAAAATTCACACGTATTAGGTCCATGCAGGTGTTTTGTAGCAGCTGGAGCATTAGCTCAGAGTTTCAGACAACAAAAATCACAATCTATAGAATGATTGAAAAGCACCCTTTTATTGTGGTGAAGCCAATAATCTCCTAAACCTAATGAAACCTGGATAAAGTAATATCATCACCGGTAGAAAAATAAACGCCACTGTTCATCAAGAAAAAAATAGCAAGAAGTTAATATCATCACTGGTAGAAAAAATAAGCAATCAAAATAATTTTTTCCCCAATCGTCATACTCACCCCTGCACCAAAAACTATCCTGCCTTGATCTCATTTGAAGAGTTCCATGAATGCTTTGATTGACCATTTTTTTTTTGTAGAATCAACATCGGGATGACAGAAACAAATCACTGAACCTATGAATGTCAACTACCTTAAACTCTGAACTCGGAATGTTGTACAGGAAGGCTACCTGGGCAACTGCATGACCTGACGAGATCTTGCTAACAGGAAGAGAAGGGAGGGGAGAACCAGAGGGGGACCCACCAGGCGCTGGGGCCGCAGCGGTCCGGGACACCGGTCTCCGGTGATGGGGTGGTCGACCTGGGAGTCGCCGGGGCTAGGGCAAGGGAACCGCTGTCGATTCGCCGGCTGAGACCTCGCCTCTCACCGGTGAACGTGGAGGGCATGCGCCGGGCGAGGATGAGATCCTTGTCGTCTCTCCCTTGGTGGCAACAGGCGCGGCTCCTTCTCCTTCTCGGCTTGGTGACAGCGGTTTGCGACTTGCGACTAATTGCGTCTTGCGACTTGCGGCTTGGCACCTCCTTTTTACCGAGCACTGATTGGGGGGGAGTGGGAGCCCGTAGACACGGGACTGAGAGATCGCGTGTTGATTGGGGGAGGGGAAGTCGGGAGGCGCGGATTGGGGGAGGGGAAGGCGCTGATCGCATGACGGGGGAGGCGCGCGCTGATTGGGGAGGGGAAGCCGGGAGGCACGGATTGGGGGAGCGGAAGCCGGGAGGCGGTGATCGCACGCCGGGGGAGGCAGGCGAGCGAGCGCGCGACCGCGCGCCTGTGAACGATCGAGTTACCAATGTTTTAGCTGTAGAGATAGAGATAGAGACTACATAGATGATTTTTATAATCTTTTTTTCAAGATAGTTAATCTCTAGAAATGACATGTTGCATTGTACGTTATGAACCTTCTCTAGAAATTGACCGCCCTGAAACAGGATGTATTTCTAGGAATGATTGACTAAGTCAACCGTCAAGCAAATAAATTCATAACCTTTTCAAATTAAGTTGGATCAAAACCAACTTACTCCCTTCGTCTAAAAATAAGTGCACATCTTGTACTTTGACCAATATCAAGTTTAACCAAACATATATGGAAAGTATTAATATTTATGATATGAAATAAGTATCATTACATTAATCATGCCATGTTTTTCATATCAAACCTATTTGGGTGTACAAATGTTCATGCTATTTTCTATAAATCTAATCAAATTTGAATTTAGTTGACTCATCGACGTACGAGATATGCACTTATTGTTTGATTGGGTAGTATATAAAAACCGTAGATCTCAGAGAGACCTATAACTTTGTAGTTCATGAAATTTTTTAATTGATATCGTTTAGGGGCCCATATTTACATTTTAAGTTTTTAGATTTTGAAAACAAAAATTTTAATTTTTTAAATGACCTAGGATGGAGACACCCCCCCTATACCAAAGTTGTAATGCTCAACGAGTAAAAAGATTTGTAGTTAAATTTTACTATCGAACCATCCGTCAGCCATGGTGAAGTCACCAAGGCTCACTCTCGAGCTCAACGTGATCAGATCGGGCCATATCTTCCTAGGGTGCTTGTTCCTAGAGTTGCAAGAGGGCTCTAGGACACATCTAGCAAGGTAAATTGGCGATTTGTGTCTAGGTAAAACTTTATGTCAACCATGACTATCCTACCTTGTTCATGAGATTAATAGATATGGTTTCTAGGTTTAGCTTCTTATGTTTTGGCTAGAGTTTACCCATGAACACGAGCTTAGGGCCCTAGGTTGCAGTAGAGGGCTTGTTGGTGAAACTCCTTCTCCTACCTCCTTCCTCTTCTTCCCTACTAAACTTGAGGATGAGAGCTCCTCCAATCTCTAACCCTAACAATGGGGAAGGCGCGCCTTGGGGCTCCTTGCAGCAACAACTTGTGGACCTTCTTGGCTTATTCCTCCCTCTCCTCCTCCTCCTTCCTTGCTCTATCTTGGTTCTTGTGAATAGAGAGGTCGTGTGGTATGAGAGGGGGGGAGTGAGGGGTGGTTGTGGTTCTGTGGGAGGTAAGTTAATTTGTGTTACATTTGTGGCTCGGTTGGTTTGGGGTGGACAACTTTCTATTTGCATGGACTGAGGTGTTATTATACGCAGAGTTTGTCTCCTATCAAATCATCCAATAGTCATGACTTTGACTAACTGGCTGGCTTTGCTGACTCGCTGACATGGCAAGGCCGAACCATCTGATGCCCATAGCTAGACCATCCAGCACTCCACAAAAGTGTCAAGTTTAGTTGTACTTAACATAACCTTTTGCAATTAGGATTTTTGACATGCTAATGTGCATGATGATATGCATAAACCAACAGAGTGAACGATGGATCGTTATTACACATCTTCTTACTCATTAATTACCATTTTGTTTGGTTTAAATAGAATGAAATGGATTGATCTATTATTATCTCACTCGCCATATAGCCAGACGAACGACTTAGAAGTGCATTCTCTATTGTACAATGACCAAGTTGTCCTTGACTGTAACAGAAGCTTGTGATGAGTGTTATAAAGCAAAGTTGAGGGTAAAAAGGGAATTGTATAGAGAGTCGAAGACTCCCCCACTATAAATACCCCTGCCATGTACTTTTTCCAAACATGAAAATATATGCAATTGAGTTAGATTTGCTCATTGAATATGTTAGCATGGATGTTGCTATATGTATGACAAGCAACATACTCTTACCTACTTGACTGAGAAGAAAAGACGTAGGAGACTAGGAGTAATCGCAAACGAGTTCCTGTATAACGTTCTAGTCCGACACGGCGCGGCCGGGCACTGCACCGTGACCGAGTAGGAGTGTAGGACACTGAAGCTTTTTTTTTTCCCTCTCACAAACACGGCAGATTTCCCTTCCTATATATATCGGATGGAGGATGGAGGCTTGGAGCAAGTCGTAGCAATCTCATCTTGGTAACACCAACAGGAGGAGGGGGCACATGGAGCGCAGAGGCGACGCGAGCCGCAAGCGTCCGAGCACGGCCGACGAGGAACAGATCGCGCGCCCGTCAAGCAAGCGCCGCGGCGGCATCTACGTCCCTCCGTACCGGCCCATCGCTGAAGACGACGACGCCGGCGAGTTTGGCAGCGCCGAATACCAGCGCTGCAGCTGGAATGCGCTGAGGAAGAGCATTACCGGCCTCGTCAACAAGGCCACCGCTGCCAACGTCCGGCACGTGGCGCCGGAGCTGCTTGCCGAGAACCTGGAGCGCGGGCGCGGCCTCCTCTGCCGCGCCCTCCTCAGGTCGCAGGCGGCCTGCCCGGACTTGACGGACGTCTTCGCGGCGCTCGCGGCGGTCGTGAACGCCAGGCTCCCCTGCGTCGGCCGGCTCCTTCTCGTCCGCCTCGTGCTCCGCGTCAGGCGCGCCCACGCCAGCGGCAACAGGCACCAGCTGGCGGCCGCGGCCGCGTTCGTGGCACACCTGGTGAACCAGGGCGTGGCGCACGACCTGCTGGCGCTCGAGCTCCTCGCGCTCCTTCTGGACCGGCCGACGGACGGCACCGTGGAGGTCGCCGTGGGCTTCGCCAGGGAGTGCGGCGCCGCGCTCGGCGAGTCGTGCCCGCGAGGTCTGGACGCCGTGTTCGACAACCTGCGCGGCATCCTACACGACGGCGATATCGACAAACGCATCCAGTTCATGATCGAGGATCTCTTTGCCATCCGGAAAGCGCGGTTCCGGGGTCACCCTCCCGTCCGGGCAGAGCTGGACCTCATCGAGGCAGACGACCAGGTGACTCATCAGGTGGAGCTCTCCTCCTCCCTCGAGCACGGTGATGAGCTCGATCCGGAGGTCCATCTTGACGTGTTTGAGCCCAGCCCTTCCTTCGCGCAAGACGAGGCAGCGTACGAGGACCTCAAGAGAACCATACTCGGATCAGCCGGAGACGAAAGTCTGGATCAGGATCAGGATCAGTGCAGCGACGACGACGAATCATCAGGTGACGAGTCCGCCGAAACCGAGCTGACCATCCGCGATGACACCGACACCGATCTAATCAACCTCCGGCGGACCATATACCTCACTCTCATGTCGAGCGCCGGGTCCGAGGAAGCCGGACACAAGCTCCTGTCCGTCGTGCGACCCGGCCAGGAGCTGGAGCTCTGCACCCTGCTCGTCGAGTGCTGCAAGAAGGAGAAGGCGTACACGAGCTACTACGGCCGGCTCGCGCAGCGGCTGTGCGCCATCGGCCGAGCGTACCAGGCCGGCTTCGAGGCCTGCTTCGCCGGGCACTACTCGGCAGCGCACCGCATGGCGACCGACGAGCTGCGCGCCTCCGCCAGGCTCTACGCGCACCTGCTGGCGGCCGACGCGCTCCCGTGGCACGCCATCCTTGGGCGCGTCAGGGTGACGGAGGACGACACCACGTCGTCGTCACGCATCTTCATCAAGATGCTGTTCCAGGACCTCGCGGAGCACCTCGGGATACGGGCGCTTAGCAGCAAGATGAATGACGACGAGGTCACCGCGGTGCGAGACGCCCTCTTCCCCAGAGACTGCGCCAAGAACACTCGCTTTGCCATTAATTTCTTCACCGCAATCGGCCTGGGAGGGGTCACCGAAACCGCAAGGAAGCTCATTGTGTAGTATAGTATACTAGTAAATTTTACTCTTGCGTTCACTGTCCAATTCCTTTATTTACCTCATGTTTTTTTTGCCATTACACACAACAACACAGGCATTCACAAGTCACGATGCACGCAACGTATGCACACTTACCCCTATGAACATACGCATGTAAACCTACCCCAATGAACATCTTCGAAAACTAAGCCGGCATGAATATCTTCGAAGACTAGGCCGGCAAATCTTTAAGATCGACGAAGTCACCACAAACGCTTCACTATCAACGGGAACGTCGTCTCGTTCCCACGGGGAGTCAAACCAAGACATGACATGCTACTGAGGCTCTTATAACCACTGGCTTGCAGGCCCTTTCACTACCTTATGATTATGGCCGCTCAGAATTTTATGCATGTAGCCCTACTCATAAATAAAGCCCTAACAAAGCATGTAGCAAGCTGGTGATATTTTTTCGCTAATCCTCTATCATGGGCATCCTAGCGGTGTTTGAAATGTATGTTGCAAGTATTTCAATTATTTTGGACATATGTTGCAAGTTTTTCATCTAGATGTTGCAAAAGGAGATCTTGGTGTTGCACATGTTGCAGTGGGACCTATCAGTAGCAGCCACCTGTTGCAATTGCTGGGCCCGCCTGCATACGCGTGGGTGTGGAGGGGGCGCCACGGTGCGGGCGCAGGACACGGAGCAACGTGGGTCCCCACGTGAAGCAAGCGTAGCAAGTGCAGCCATCCGGACGCTAGCCCTGTTCGGACGTGTGGCCCCAGACGTTTTGTATTTTTTTTCCGAAGAAGTGCTGCACATGTTTTTTTTATAAG